>CABFVZ010001380.1:160577-188123 GCA_902151445.1 Timema monikensis | reverse complement strand
AATGTAAGAGAGACAAGGAGAGCATGTCACCAGGAGAAACAAGGACATTAAATGTAAGAGAGACAAGGAGAGCATGTCACCAGGAGAAACAAGGACAGTAAATGTAAGAGAGACAAGGAGAGCATGTCACCAGGAGAAACAGGAGTACAAGAGCTGGTAGCGAGATGGGAGGAGTAGATAAGAGAATGTGTTCAAATGAGAGGAGAAGAATGGATACAATTACAGGAGGAAGGATCGAGGAAGATGGAGGTATTTTACCAGAATGACCCTGCCACAGGCTTATCATGAGAAGGACTTGTCAACAGTCCTGTGATAACATGTATTTAAAACTAATCACCTCGTGCTGTTGCTTGTCGGTGAGTGCAGCCGGGGATAGTTGTGGTACAAACCCTTCCAGCGCCTCAGTCTTGATCGTCACATCCACATGTTCCGGCGGGATCATCCCCATCTATGATAAGATCACGACCAAACCACTAAGAGGGAGAGCGCCTAGGAGGCAGGATTGCTGGTACCTTATTTATCTACCTCTTTACAACGAATAATTTGAAAGTGGGTGACCTGGTGGTCTAGGGGTAAGGTGTCAGACTTCTGTGCTGGTGGCCGGGGTTCAATCCTCGGTCCCGGCACAGATTTATCTGATTACAACCCTTCCTTCACCTCTGACAAGACGTGTATTAATCACAACTTGTGAATGTATGGAGTGCCAGGCCTCCACCGTGGTTCGGATCCCACGTTAAACTCTAGGTCCTCCATTTCGTCTCACAATCACCCTACCATTACATATTAGCGTAAGTGCGTACAACCCGAACGGGTAGTAAGACGCGGTGATAATAATAATAATTTGAAAGTGAGTTGTTCTACTTGTAAATACTGTTATCACCGAGAACAGCAAATAGCACTCCACAGTAACCAAAGATTCAACCTGGCTCAAGGAGCACAGTAAAACCACTTTAACCTACTTGGGTGAGCGCGTGATCAAACGCGCTCCTCTTGTGTTGGGATAGACTGACGAAGATAGGGATATCAGTGTTCGATCTCAGTCAGGTGTACTGAAGGTGGTTTTTCCTTTAAAAAAATTACTCTTTTCCCATGCAAATGCAGGTGCATTTTCTCTAAATTAAGCCTTCCTGATCCTTAACCGGTTAGCGTAATTAGTACATAATCGTGTAGCCGTAACGGGTAGTAAGACGCGATGCGTAAAGCTGTGTGTCTGGTGTTTCCTTGTCTGTGACATGGACATAAGGTGTATCTCTTTAAAGGTGTTCTTAGGAGTCAAATTCTGTGCTCCAGTACTAATCTTTTTTTTATATATATTTAGCACCGTGTCTTACTACCTGTCCGGGTTATACACTTAAATACTAATTACGCTAATGGGTTATAAATTGGTAGGTCTACCGGTTCGGTGAAACTGATTTCAGAGACCTACTACCGATTGTTTAAAATAATTGTCGATACTACGATTAAGTACACTGATTAATCCGGATTATCTATTAGTAATTACTAGGATGTAGCCTATGTTTATGAGAATAACAGTTAATGTAATTAATACAAAAATCTTTTATTTAAAAATCAACAGTTAAAGCTTTGATAATCTTTGTATAACCGGTGAAAGTTGGAACAAGATTGTTAGTTTTACCAACTGTATAAACTTATATTTCTTTATCTAGTTATGTAATATTTGCATGGCCCGCAACCCAGATGCAGTGTTTATATAAGTGTTTTCTTGCAATTTTTATCACTCAACTCTTAACAAGAAAATGTTGCTTTAAATTTTACTTTAAATATAACGATTAGTCGGCATAGTAATCGCCAATTACAATTAACTGTCGATGCACTAATAATCGCATGATAACGATTCATCGGTATCCGCATCGGTACCCCCCTATAAATTGAAATGGATGAATTTATAGGAAGTGAACCTGCATTTGTGTAGAAGGAGAGTGGAAAAACCAACCCCAGTTCAGCCGACCGAGATTCGAACCTCGATCTTCCCGTCCTTGGCAGTATAGCTCATCGCGTTAGCCAACTACGCCACCGAGGTGGGTCGGTACCTATCAAGTCGCGAGGATGCCGCCGGTGCATGAATATGTCTCATGGGGAATAGTCAAAAAAACATCGAACCAATCACATCACTTACTTTTTTGGGCGGAAGGGAAGAACACGAAGATTCCGGCTCGAAGCTGTCCGGTATTTCCGATTTGATTGCTACGCTTATATATTCTGGTGGATCCAAATCCATCTGTGGAGTAAAAACATAACATGATAACTTGCTGAATGAAGTAAAGTAAGCGATAGTGAAGGAAGCCAACCTGAAAGGATAGCTACAGTAGCCCTGTGGCTTCTTCGGTGCTGACTTACCGTTTACAGCTGACTCCTGACAGTCAACATTTAGTGCTGTTGCACACGTACCGATATTAATGGTGACGGCGCCGACGCTGATATTGTTGTTAGCACCGATACCGGCGTTGTTTGTTAACACACACACACACCAACAATATCGCTATCGGTGCTTGAGAGGCAGTTTCGTGGATGGTGGCGAGAGAACAACATGGCTCCCTGCTCTGCGCACTGATATCGGTGTATTTATCGAGGGTGCCGCCGACATATCTCCGACAAGTCGGTAGTCGTCACAATAATGCTGTCGTGTCAGTATCATGTGCAACAGGGCCATAAGATTACATGGAATCTCACTACCATCGATATCGTCACAGACACTGATATTATCGGTATGTGTGCAACAACACTTAGGTATAAACCTAAATTCTGACTATCAGAAGTGACAGCACCTAAACACATGTTTTTGCAGATCATATGGTTCGGCGTAGGGATACATAATTTGGTCTGGTAACTTTTCAAAGCTGTCAGTCAGCACCAAATAAGCTATGGGGCTACTGTAGTTTGAGACTACAGTAGTAACCAAAAACATAGGACCACCAGTGAAATTAGAAAGATATTGAACTTGGATAACATAAACACCATTGATGATTGACATATTGAAGAAATATTTAAACAATTCATTAATTAATCCTGAGTGTACACAATAACTTTTTGACCTTCAAAGTTGTTTCCGTCTTTTTTTTTTTAAATTATACAAAAAACAAATAATATCCATTTTCACAGCACGAAAACAGTGATATTTTAGTTTGTTTTTTTTTGTTAATTTCATAAATTCGTTAAAAGGCTTATAAAAGATGTGTAAAATTTTTAGGAGTTCGATTAATACATTAAATTTTAGCCCCAAGTATTCAATACATTTTAAAAAAATCACTATTAGTGTATATAATGTAGGTTTTTTTTAACGCTTCGATAGACTGAAAAATGTAGTAATTTTTGGTTTGTTCAGAAAAATTAAATTATTAATAACTAATAAACCAGTTAATATAAAAATATTATTTTACACCAAAATGCATGGTTTTAACAGCATAATAAGCAACGAAATATACGAGAAGTTTAAAACGATATTATAGAGCCAAGGGCTTCCCACCAGAAAAGTATAGGTGGCCTTAAGTTTTTGGTTACAACTGTACAGTAGCCCCATGGCTTCATTGGTGCTGACCGACAGCTCACAGCTGACTTCTGACAGTCAACATTTAGGTATATACCAAAATTTTGACTGTCAGAAGTGACAGCTGCTAAACACATGTTTTTGCAGACCATATGGTTCGGCGTAGGGATACATAATTTTGTCTGGTAACTTTTCAAAGTCGTCAGCTGTCAGTCAGCACCAAAGAAGTCATGGGGCTAGTGTAGATATGAATAAACACGTATAGTCATTTTTTCTCTTCCTATTAAACTATTTAACTTCTCACTTCTTCACAGTTACACATTGTTTTGAATTTTTGGAAATATTCCTTTTTCATAAGAGAAAGAAACCGAAATGATGTTAAAAAAAACTCTTATAATAGTTATAATTATATTAGCGTAAGTAACTCTCAAATTGTAAGAACAGTCGTGAGACAAAATTTGTTGAGTACCTATCTAAGTATATTGGTAGTAAGAATTTGGCAAATTAAGATGTATTCATTTTATTTAAGGTTAAATCCTGTTAAAAGAAATTAAATATTTATCTTTCTTACCTCCGGTTCTATTTTAATCTTGTCTTTGATCAAAACTTCATGACTTAGTCGTTTTTCACTGCCCTCACTTTCCGAGAAGTGCGAGCTGTCCTCCATATTGATTGTTTCCAAGATCACACAGCATCAAATCTATAAATATAGATATTCAAAATAAGTTAGAGTTAATTACTGGACATATTTCAGTTTTTTATTTTTTATTTATTAATAATTTTAGAAAAATCACTCTATGTACACCCGAACGAGATTTTAACCTCAATCTCAATCTCACCGTCATCAGCACCCTAGTGTAGCCCTAGAGATGAAATTTTTTTTGGTGTACAATATTTATGTTTTAAACATAAAAAAACCAACCAAACTTAACCTAACCTTTTATGTGTGAATAAATAAAAATGTTGGTAAACTAATTTAAGACTGTGCTTTAAAGTAGAAATTAAGTGCGTTTTCTAAGAGCTTTTTTTTTATTTATAATTTTTCACAACATTTGTTTTGTTACAACCGGAAATTTTCTTATGCTAGAAAACTTTAAATTTCCTAAAATTTGACCGAAATAAAAAATAATCTCACCCTAGGCTGTAATCGAGCTATGTTGATTACTTATTTATTTTTTTACTATACGGAGAATTAAACCAGGAAACTTTTAACGCTATAAGCAGTCGACTTAGTACAGACCAGCTAAGGTGTGGACATAATTTTAACATTGTTATTAATTTAAAACTGCCCTTTAATAAACATCCATGCTACTCAGATACAAACACACATTCCACAGTACTACGCAAAGCGACTTAAAAACTATGAATAGTTAAACAAATAGATATGAAACGTAATTACAACAGTGAAAACGAATTTAATGGGAAAGCTATGCTATTATACGCGTAGTTAGAAAATGGCGAACCTTGCATACAAAGAACTTGGGCCGGTTAGTGAATAAAAGTATATTATTTTGTAAGAAACTAAGACCTATTCATTGAAATTAATCAATACCCGATAAACATTTTAGAAACTTATATACATGAAAAATAGTTAAATGAATTACATGAATGAATGCTGTCTTATAATTTATGTAACAGTCGAAAATTCAAAATCAGGTACAAATTAAAAGCTAAGAAATAGTATACAATTATTATATAATTTACCTCGTTTTTAATGTGAAAAAGCCCTCGGAATCCAATATTTCCTAATAAATACTAAGCTACTTTAATGTCTGAACTTTTTAGCTTGTGAGATACGGCGTTACGCATTTGTAATCGATTGTTCAGTCTTGATATCTATAATTTTAATCGATTCAAAGGCTTACGACTCATCGAGTAGGTCGATAGTTAAAATATCAAATAAACATATTTTTTTAAATGTATTATATAATTTTCAAAAATTTGCGGGATTTTTTTAGTAATTTGACACTTATTTGAAACATTTTTTTGACCATTATACATCAAATGTTTACACTAATATACCATTTGTTTTTAAATATAATTTATTATTTCTTCAGATATTTATACATTATTTTGGTTGGAAGAACAGTTTAGAAAATTAAAACATATTTCTTTTTGGCCAACGTTATTAACATTTTAGTAATATTTTAAAAGTACCGGTATTGATAAAATATATCAAAAGTGACTGCTCCAGATAGCATGACTTTATCTATCAACAAATTGAAATAGTTAACAGTTACCACTAGATAAACCTATTGTTCTAACTACCATACCAAAATTAGTTTTTTAATAATATTAATATTTATTTGGTAAGGAGTAATAAATTATATTAAGGTTATAGAGCCTAATTTCGCGGTTATTATTCCCTTCTCTTTAGGGCCTACACCATCTTCAGGTCTGAGGAACTCCAATGTAAACATTAGAAATGGAAATAACTAAGAGAAATTAGGATAAATATGTATTGGTAACTACATGTCTGAAATTGTCTACTTTATACTTATTACTTACTGACTTATTAGTTACCCTTTGGCATTTGTAGTTCATGCAAACATCAGCCTTCCACTAGATGTGACCAAAGATTTTCTTTATCAAAGACATCATATATACAATATAATTAATGGAATATAGGTAGGTAGTATATTATTAATTTATTATTTGTATTTCTAAGTTAATAGATTCATCCCTTGACGACCAAATACTTGCTATTTTAACTATTTTTACAACAAAGTTCAGCTATTAAATGAAGATTAGATTTGTATTATATTTTAAACTGTAGATAATACTACACTGCGTTGAACCTAGAATATGGTAAACTCACCTTTATCGACCACAATATGACGTTATTTTACAAGTTATACCATAATGAGATAAAGCAAACAATTTTAACTCTTGAGAGTTTATGGAAAATAAGTAACAGTGCGACATTGTCCTAAGGGCTCATTTTTTAACTTATAAGATTGTACCGTATTTATAACGTAGGAATAAATATATCTGGTTTACAAAAAGTTAAAATTTAATAATATTTATTTACAAACCTAACATTTCAAACAACAATGGTAGACCAGCCATATGTTTAGAGTTTTGTTGAAAATTGTTTGAATCATTCTAAAATGATCTGTTCTATATAGGACTAATTAGTGAGTTACATTTAAATACAAAATAATATTTTTAAAGAGTCCAAAAAGCTCCAAAGCTTTAGTAAGTGTGTTAGCAGAATAACATGTGGAAAACTACAATAGTGTACCTAGGTTTGTGGTGTACCCAGGAATTTAATTCAGAAGAGGAAATAGGGGGTTAACAATCAAGGATTTGTCCAGAATTAAATTTCACTTTCGAGGGGTTTTGGGGACACATTTCTACAATCACTGGAGGTGAACATAGCTTAGGACTATTAAATGTCTTGATATATACTATTTCAATTCTTTGTATGTTACGATAACTAAATCCATTGTTTTCAATGATGTATCAAAGCTATTTTTTCCCGGTACTTTTTTCCAATTTGTAACTTTTGTAGTTTATATAGGTGGTCTTGGAGGATAAAGTGCTCGCCTTAGGACTCGATATTTGTAGAGTCAAGCCCAACCGGGTTCAACAGATTTTTATTGAAGGGGAGTAAAGCCATCGGTCCCATGTCTATTGTGGAATGTAAAAAGAACTATAGAAGGTAGGTGTGTGTGAAAATACCTTTCCTGTCAAAATTTGCAGACCTTTTCACTCCCGCGCACATATACAATCTGTCGATTCAGAGTGCTCTTTAAATAAATCAAATAAATGGAAAAAAAAACAGCTTTTGAGGCACTTTTAACGTGTGTAGCAATGATAGGCTTATCCTGATACTTGCCCCACAAACTGGAACACTTTTAGTGTTTTACTCGGAGAGAAAAATCAGTGGTGGTAAAACCCTTTTTGTTTGTTTAGTTGCCCTATAGCACAAAGGAGAGTCCTAGGATCCTTTTCAGGAAAATGTTTCATGAAGAATTGATCCGCCGAGAAGCTATTCGGAGGGGTCTTTCCTTTGAAAATTTTAAAAATTTCGATGGTTACAGAAGCTTTTCGGAACAGAACTTGTAGGGGTTTTTTTAATTTTAGTTTCCATTAGACGCTATTTGAAATAATCAACCCCCCCCCCTTTTTTTTAATTATTTATGCTCTGAATGCTATTTGGAATGGTCTTTGCTTGAAGATTTAAATAAAACTGTAACCCCTGGAATTTTTTTTGAAAACTTTATCCTCTGAGAGTTATTTGGAATGCTCTTTGCTTTCAGATTTTTTGAAAACTCCATGGCAAGTAGACATTTTGGTATGACCATAATCAGACAACCTTTTGAAAATTAGATGCATCTACAAAATATTCACGTGGAATTTTTTTTTGAAAATTTGATGCATCTATAAGCTATTTGGAGTGATCCTCTGCTGGCAAATTTTTGAAAATTAATTTGGGGCTCTTAAGGTGGGCCGGGAAACTGCCCTATTTACCCTCTCCCCAAATTAACGTTTTTCATGGATTGTTTTTAATATTTTCATTTAGACTTAAACTCAGGACCTTCAATTTTTATATCCTTATATATTTAAAATTTTAACTTTTTATACTAACTTACCACATAAAATTCGAGAACTTCATCAAAAAAATTGAGGATTTAATTATTAACCAATAGGGTGACCTGGTGGTCTAGGAGTAAGGTGTCAGACTTCTGTGCTGGCGGCCAGGGTTCAATCCTCGGTCTCGGCACAGATTTATCTGATTACCAAACCCTTCCTTCACCTCTGACAAGACGTGTATTAATTACAACTTGTGAATGTGGGGAATGCCAGGCCTCCACCGTGGTTCGGATCCCACGTTAAACTGTAGGTCCTTCATTTCATCTCACAATCACCCTACCATTACACATTAGCGTAAGTGCGTATAACCCGAACGGGTAGTAAGACGCGGTGCTAATAGTAATAATATACTCACACTCATGTGGTGGACTATTGGGGTAGACGAAACATCAGCATTGAACTTTGCCCGGCATAAAAACGTAACAGCCCCCGCTCAAAATAAATCGGACAAGACGAGCTTAGTCTGGGTGCCTACTTAGCTGGGTTTGATTTAATGGTGAAAAAAAAACTATACAGGACAAATTTAGCTCAGATTAAAAACCTTTTAAGTGGCCAAGTTTAAATAATCAACCTCCATTAAGTCCACTTCATAAATTGACTTGTGCTACATTATATTTTCAAGACTAGAGTACTTCCACAAAGCTGATCTATACTCTTATTCTAAAGACTCACATCCTACAGGTTAAAATGGCTGCGATCCTTGGGAGAGTTTTGAGTCCTTCGACATAGGGATCGCCGGGTGCCATCAAAGGGCATTTTAAACAAGGTTTCACTAGACACAAACATCAATCTCAAGTCGATCGACCGGCTTTCACAAAGCAAAGCTCAGCTCGCACGCCCTAACCCCCTCTTCACATAATCTTACCTCACAAAGAGTTTACTCAGACTACACCTTACAATTAAAAGGCATTCGCGAGCTAATTTTACCTGGATGACAGCTCGAAATGTTCCTAGAAATAGTCCCTGATATATCACTACGCCAACAGCTGACACCTATCACTTTGGATCACTGTAATGAAAACAGATGGTAATATATTAATGTGATAGCTAACCACAGTAATTTAGGTCAATATTATTTATATATTTATTTGAGGATGGACACAAAGTTTATTTATAGTTTTATTCCCCTTAAAAAAATATTCACACCACTTTCACAAAAACTTCTAACGAACATAACTTCAAAATGGCGACTGATGAATTTAAACCATGTGATTGAACATAACGGTAAACAAGTTTTTTACAATGATGCAAACACGCAATTGATGAACATATTTTATTCAGTTAAATATTTCAAAATACGATAAAATAATCTTAAAATCAATTATTGTATGTATAAAAATGACAACAATTTTCTCTTTTCCAAGTAAATACGATGCCTGTATTAAAAGATATTGATGTGTGCACTATATTACACAAAATCTGTAACGTTCCAAAATGAAGAATAAGTACTTTTAATTATGTTTAAAATATTGTTTTGAGTTGAATAATAACGGAATATACATTGGTTCCTTTACAGTGAACATGTTAAAAGTGAGTCGTTTAACAACTTTCACATTTAGAAGTGTATTTTTTAATCACCGAGCAATGAAACTGGTGAACCCGTGTGTTATGGACTCATTCTGACTCAAAGATCACAGTGAAACTTCCTTAAAGGCTGAGGATATGTTGTATACCTTATTCGTGTCTTAACCTAATATTTTCCTATAATTTACAGTTTAAAATACAACATCCCTTGAAATGGCTACCCAAAATGGGGGAATTCACCCCCTATTTCCACCCCAAGATGGGCGAGAGATGTAACCTTATTTTTGTGTATTATGTCTTACTACACACTATGGAGTTTCAGATCAGGGCGGTTAAATATAAAGGATATGCACCAGCATCTGTAAGGAAGGGAAGTAGTAAATTGGAGGTTTTAAAAAAAAATGACACATATGAAGCGAGATTTGTTATTGTAATACACTATTTATATATTTAATTAACATTGTAGGTTTCACAAGAGAACAGGATTAGAAATGAAGATGTTTGGGCAAAAGTTGGCCACAGCAGGTATAGTTGATATTAGAGGAAGCAGGAGTGAGATGGTGTGGATATGCAATGAGCTGATGAAAGGAAGGAATCCCAAGGAGATGTATGTAGGAAAAAAAATACAACAAGGGAGACCAAGAAAGAGGTGGGAAGAATAGAAAACAAAAAGTGTGTGTGAGAGCAGAGTGATGGAATCAAATAAAGAGGAAGAATGGTGTAAGGACTTAGGAGAACGGAGGTATTTCACAAGACTGATTCGGGCACAGGCTGTAAAAGGCTCATGATGATGTTGACGTGGTATTTACATAATCCATAAATTCGCTGTAGATTTTAGTTAGAAATGTCAAATTCGTGGCACTTTGTTTAATAATAAGTGCCTCCATGTCCTAAACAATATCCACCTTTTAGGGCCTGCTTAGAACAGTCGTCACCTTTACACTTTCTTTGGTAACCAGTACCACCATGTGCGATGCAATTGCCACCTTTAAGAGCGAGCTTAGGACAGTCGGCAACGCCGCATTTCCTTTGGTAGGAAATACCGCCGTGTTCAACACAGTAGCCGCCTTTTTTAGCTTGCTTAGGACACTCCTCTACGCTGCATTTCTTTCTAAAATAAGTCCCGCCGTGGGACCTACAGTAACCCCCTTTCTCGGCACGTTTAGAACACTCCTCATCGCTGCATTTTTTTCTATTGGAAGTACCACCGTGTGATATACAATATCCACCATTCTCAGCTCGTTTAGAACAGTAGTCTGTATCGCACTTCTTCTGATAGGAGGTTCCGCCGTGGCCGAGACAATACCCACCTTTCAGACCTTGTTTGGAGCACTCAGCCACAAAGCACTTCCTTCTATTGGAAGTACCACCGTGCGATATACAATGTCCACCTTTCTTAGCCTGTTTAAAACAATCGTCTACGACGCACTTTCTTCTGTTGGAAATACCCCCATGGGTGTCGCAATATCCGCCTTGCTCGGAGCGTCTCCGACAATCGTCTTGGCCGCACTGACTCTGATACGACGTACCACCGTGTCCGACACAATATCCAGCTTTATGAGCAAGTTTAACACAACAGTCTATGCTACACTTCTTCTGATAAGATGTACCCCCGTGCCCCACGCAGTATCCTCCTTTGTGCGCTCGTTTGAAGCAATGTTCTGCTGTGCACTTTTTGCGGAGATAAGTGCCCCCATGGTTCCTACACCATCCGCCCTTCAAAGAGTTCTTAAAACAGCCTTGTTCCCTGCACATCTGATGGATATTAAAAGGTCTGTAATTCCAAGTTTCATCGTATTCGGAACTATCTGCATTGACGGACGAGAAAATGTTATCGAGGGTATATTCCTGTAGGGCAGACAAAAATACATATTCGAGTCAGAGGCATATAGACTAATTGTGTAACTGAGAAAGGTTGAATTTAGATTAAGTGCACCCTCATATGCATAATGAATAGTAAAAAAAAACATTTTGTGAAAAAAATCACCCTAAGTGCACTCGATCGGGATTCAAAGCCCGATCACCCTGTCATCGACAGTCTAGTCTAACACGACAGTGAAGTCTAAAACCATGTGACCACCGAAGCAGTATCAGTGTTCTTAGTTCTTCAACCCCTTTTTTTTAACTTTTGTTCAAAAGCCTATTACTTAAATTACACAATTAAATGTTCCAAAATCATAGAATATTCAAGTAATCTTTTTGTCTTTTTCTGAAATTCTGTATCTTTTTTTTTTCAGACAAAAAAACTCCTGTTTTTTAGGGGGATTGGAGGCAGCAATGATTTTATGTTATTTGCTACTAAAATGTATCGATGAAACAATCTGTACATTTGATAGACATACTGTGTCTATAATGTGCGGTCTACTTACCCCATTATCGTGTCTGACAGAATGTGAACCAAACAAAGACTCCAGTTCATAAGGTTCCACAGCTTCAGATTTAATTATGACATTCACGTATTCTAGTGGATTCACCTCAGACTGTGAAACAAATAAAAGGTGATTAAGTTTGGGTATTTTTATTACCGCGTCTTTCTACCCGTTTTGAGTTGCACACATATTATGTACTATCTACACTAATGTGTTAGGGATGAGAAAGGTAACATTTAAGAAAAGTGTACCCAAATTTTCATGGAGTAAGGGATATGAGGATAGAAGGAGAGACTATGAATGTGTATGAGTGAAAATATTTAAGGAGAGAGAAGGTACACCCAACCAAGGTATAAAACTCGATTCCCTCTTTATCGGCAGTTGAGTCTAACATATGCGTTTGATAAACCACGCACCAACTAATGCGAGGTAACAGATTGTTATTTGGTGAACATTCGCTACCAGCGATGGAAACATTATTTTAAGAGCCCGTCTCACTCCCTAGATAACACCTAACTTAGGTAGGTAATACAGCTAGAACCAAACGTCTTAAGAGCCTGTCTCACTCCCCAGATAACACCTAACTTAGGTAGGTAATACAGCTAGAACCAAACGTCTTAAGAGCCTGTCTCACTCCCTAGATAACACCTAACTTAGGTAGGTAATACAGCTTAAACCAGACGTCTTAAGAGCCCGTCTCACCCCCCTAGATAACACCTAACTTAGGTAGGTAATACAGCTAGAACCAGACGTCTTAAGAGCCCATCTCACCCCCAGATAACACCTAACTTAGGTAGGTAATACAGCTAGAACCAGACGTCTTAAGAGCCCGTCTCATCCCCCAGATAACACCTAACTTAGGTAGGTAATACAGCTAGAACCAAGCTTCATATTGTGGTGAAGTTTTCTGTATTATGATTTAAAAAAACAGTGGAATTGAAACTTGTGAAACAAACTTATCATATTTTAAAAAAATCAAACATAATCTAAAAATAATTAGGTATATATTTAAATTAAAAAATTAGTTACTCAGCTAATCTCAACTTAGTTGTTGTTTAGTAAAGTATGCATGAAATTGCAAATCTATAATTTTACCGGTTCAACCGTTATCTTTTGTCAAATTTCTGGTTAATTGGTCTTGAGATGATATCTTGAATTTCAATTTTTTAAATTGTATTTAAAGTGTATGGTTTGGCAGCACTGCCTTTCATTGTGACGTCACTGTTACATCTGCCATATCTCACATACCTCCATCGTCTCGGCATAACGGCTCAGCTACTGCTGCGGTTTTAACAAACAATCGAGAAAATTGTTCAATAGTTTACCTCTGGTTCTAATTTCGGTTCTTCTGTGACGATAATCTGGCAGGTTCTCAACACTCCAGTCTTCTCTCCCTCCATCTTAAAATGAACATAAGAGATTTTATTTTATATTGTGTAGACCTAATATATGTCGTCGATACTTTAGATCAGTAGTTGGCAATTGATTGGCCAGTCGATCTCACAGCAATTTTCAGTCAATTGTGTAAGAAAACTACACAAGGTGGCTACTGAGTTGGAGAAACAAAAATTAATGACTTTTTGATTACCTTTTTTTTGACCACAAAATTCCTTCTGTAAACAGTTGAACCTTATATAATGCATATATAGGCATAATCCACACACACGCAACATTCAACTTTAACTAGAGGGTGAACGCCTCGGGGGCTAGTTGGCTAACGTGCTAGTCGTGTTGAGCTCGACTGTTGAGGACGAGGAGATCGAGGTTCGCATCTCGGTCGGGTGAACTGGGGGTGGTTTTTCCTAAATGGTTTTCCACTCTCCCTCCACGAAAATGCGGGTTCACTTCCTTTAATTCACCCTCCCCAATTCCTAATCCATTAGTGTAATTAGTACTTAAAGCGTATAACCCGAATGGGAAGTAAGACGCGTTGCTAAATATTATTATAACTAGAGGGTGAACGTTAAACCTTGTCCTTGGTATCGAGTTAATAAAACAATCAGGCAGCTTGTGGCTAGCGCATGGCATCATGGGTAGTGGGTGACTTGACATTTGAATGTGTTCACGTCGTTACAATGCGCGGGAAACTAAACAATAATATTTTCATGACTTTATGACTAAAATATTGGAAATTTGTGATTTTTTTAAGGATTTTTGTGAACTTTTTTTGCAATTAATAACTCTTTATGATATTTGTGGCCCAGTAGACACCTTGTTATATCACAATTAAAAGTTAATCTTTGTATATTTAAAATTTCAAATATATCATATATACTTATAATAAATAATATTACTTGATTGTCATAATCACTAATGATACAAGAAATTTAAATATTTTCATACGCTCTTCGGTGGACGCATGGGTAAAGACGCTACTCTCGCAGTAGACTAGACCGCCAATGACAGGGAGATCGAGGTTCGAGTCTCAGTCGGGTGTACTGAGGGTATTTTTTCCAAAAAAAGTTTTTCCACTCTCTTTCCAAGCAAATATGGGTATACTTTCTCTAAAAATAACATTTCTAGTCCCTAAAGCCATCAGTGTAATTATGATTAGTACATAAGCATATAACCCAAACGGGTAGTAAGACGTGGTTTAAATATTAAATTAATTTAACAATGTACCTTTTATCTATACTGGTGACCTGGCGGTCTAAGGATAAGTTGTCAGACTTCTGTGACGTGGGTCCGGGGTCCAATCCTCGGTCCCGGCACAGATCTATCTGATTACCAAACCCTTCATTCACCTCCGACAAGACATCTTGTGAATGTGGGGAATACCAGGCCTCCACCGTGGTTCGGATTCCTCGTTACACTGTAGGTCCTTCATTTCATCTCACAATCACTCTACCATTACACATTAGCATAAGTGCGTACAACCCGAACGGGTAGTAAGACGCGGTGATGATGATAATAATAATTTTATCTATACTATATTTTCTTATTTAAAAGTAGGGACATAAATATTTGAACAAATATTGAATATAAGAAATAAATATAAAATTTATGGGCGGTTAAAATAAAAGCAAAACTATAATGGAGAGAGGATGGGTGATGGTGGCATCGTGATAAACTTATAGTCTGACGTCTTAGCTCAGTTGGTAGTGTTCCTGTCTACTGAGCTAAGGGTCTCGGGTTTAATATCTGGGATGGCCAAAAAAATGTGTATTATTAGCTAAACAAGGGCTTTCCCTTTTCACAGTGATGAAATTAACTGCCAGAGGTGGGGGAGGGGGTGAAGGTTGTGTCCGTTCTAGATTTAAGTTAGTTTATAAGTTTTGTGCTGATATAATCAGTCGGCTTAGAAAGTATTTGTGTTAGATACTTTAAATAAATTAAATGATAGATTCATAAGTCGATCGGTGAACAAAAAGTTTACCTACCACCTCACTTAGTGTTCTCCACCAATGAGCACGCAGTCTAGGATGTTTCTTCTGGTTTGATGGAGAAAGGGTGTTTTGTGGGTTATAATCCTGGCTGGGTGCGTTGAGGCCGATTTATTCTAAATAGGTTTTCGATATATTTAGCACAAATGTGGATGAATCAGATAGCCGACGCTATCATCTATGCATTTTAGTGAGGCTAGCACCTCTTAGATATCATATTCTTAAAATTAAAAAATGACACCTGGACACAGGAATCGAACCCGGGACCTTCGGCTTAGTACGCCAATGCTCTTACCACTGAGCTATCCAGGATTCGTCTGCTCAGTGGTAAGAGCATTGGCGTACTAAGCCGAAGGTCCCGGGTTCGATTCCCGTGTCCAGGTGTCATTTTTTAATTTTCAGAATATCACAAATGTGGATGCTGTAAGTTTTCTTTTAAAATAGCCCTCATAGCCACGACGGGGAGTAAGATTACAGAGCATGTAGGTAATCAAAAGTGTAAAGTATTTTATATATATTTGTTTGTCAGCGCATCTCAGTACCGTACCCTTTCAGGCTGTACGCTCATATATGTACTAGGTCTAATTACAGGCAATGTGTCAAGGATGAGGAAGTAAACACACATTTGCTTAGAGGGAGAGTAGAAAAACCATTATGGAATATTTATTTATTTAGCACCGCGTCTTACTACCCGTACGGGTTATGTATTTTAAGTACTAATTACGCTGATGGGTTAGGAATTGAAAAGGTTTAATTTAGAGGAAGTGAACCCGCATTTGCGTGGGGAAAGAATGGAAAACCACTTAGGAAAAACCACCCCCTTCAATTCAAGCGAGCGAGATTCGGACATCGATCTCTCTATTTTCGTCAGTTTAACTCAACACGAAACTAGCACGTTAGCTAATTACCTAAGTGGGTCATTTTGGAATTTTAAAAAACAACTCAGTACACCAGGATCCAAACTACAATCTCCCCATCAACGGCAGTCAATCCTATTGCAAGAGTTAACCCTTAAACCAATCAAACCCCCAAGTGGGTACAAAATAATAATTTACAATGAATTAATATTTACTACATTTGTGTTTTTGTTATCAAACATAAGCCCCCTTTTTTTTTCTAAGAGAAAGCTTTTGAGTTTTATACACCAGACATGTTTAACAATATTGATTATACCCATCTGTTGAAAAAATGCGTACTAATATCAGAACATCTGTCAAAATTCTCATTAGTTTGATGAGCTCAGCATACTTAATGGGATAGTCACTGAAAATCTAGCTCAACACACTTTTAATATTACTCTTTACCTTAATGAGTAATAGGTGATATAATTATCTAATATTACAAAATTAACCATTAATACAACATTAATACATAAAACGGATGCAATATCGTTAGGAAAACGGTTGAAATTATGGAATAACATACTAATACATTATTTGATGTAATTCAAGGATTACTACATCTTAAAACTCACAGATCACTAAACAAGCTGAAACTATAGGCGTCTTTTACCAATTGCCTGGTATCAATGTTTACGACCAGACATTTTCGCGCTCCTAGTATCGCGCCTGGTTACAAATAATGGTTATGACATGATACCAATATACCTCGTGTTGGCGAAGTTTGCCTAGACCAAACTAAATAGCCTGGTATCAACCAATGGTTTGGGAATAATAATTGTCCGCCAATTTCTAGACAGCATTATCCCATACATTAGATTCAAACGCGTAACAACTTTAACTTGAAAAATCACGAAAGAAACGACGAGTTATATCAAAATGGAATAAGGAGAATCTTTAACAGAAGCTGTAAGTATTTGACACTTTAATATATTTAATTCAATTTTCATATAACTATAATAAACTAGCTTAATAAATAAACATTGTGATCGTGAGTCATTTTCGACAGTTCAAATAGAACGCATTGAATTAAACAAAAAAACTAGTCCATATCTTTATGGGTATGTGGCACAGGTCTAGCATATCCAGAAAATACGTCACTGTGAACTTTTAATCTAGTTAAATTTTAGGAACATTGTTAACATGTGTATAAATTATAGTCCATTATAATAAGTAGTTTTTACTCAATTTGAGATTCCCTCAATAAACACAGTATAATGTGTAACAGTTTTGAACATTTCACTTAACTATATTGATCTGGTGGGTGTTTAAAAACTGTATACACCCACAAGTTCACATTCCAAAACTTCAAAATTCCAAGTGAATACGCAAAAACTTAAACAATTCACATTTTAATTCATGTTTACATAAAATATTTATCACTAGGATTATTTTTGCGCATATAAATCCCATGCACTTACTATTAACTTTATTCCAATAGTCAGATTTTTGAATTATGCTTTCGTAATCAAATTAAAAGTTTTTCCTCTTTTCCCAAAAGTATGCCAGAGTGGAAGAATGAAGTTTTGGAAATCACCACCTCGATTATATTTTTAAATCCTTTTACTTGTTCTGGAGAAAATATCGATTATTTCTCGTTAACATTGTTAGCGCCGTCTACATTTAGGAAAGCTGACTGTAAACTAATTGAAGACTTTATTATGTTCTATTGTACATCCTGATTACTAGCGGCTAGTATAAAATGTGATATATTTAATAATAAATAATTTTGTTATATGAACTAATGCGTTAATAATATAAGTAAATTTATACTTAGTAGTATCAATTTTTTTGTTACTTATTATTATTAATGTTGTTTATTTAACCGATTGCCTAGCAACTTGTTTGAGTGTAAGTTCCAAAGAGGGCTTTGTTAATGCTCATCATTTATAAATAGAACACTTTTGAATATGTTCTGGAATAGTGTGTTAGAACACTGTTTGGATAAATTTAGGGACGTCTGTTCATTTTTTCAAGATGGTTAGGTAGTAATCCTAGACTAGTGCTGGTTTAAATATCATAATATATATTAAAGTTGAGTAATAGTTCATTAAAGTGATTTTAAAAGGACTCATAGTAGACCTACTCTAGTGATAAACATATATTTGCTTGTGGAAATTCAAGATATTTTTTAACTACAAGAGGAAAGTATTAAGTGAACCTAATGTTTTCATTGAAGAAAAAATGTTGGTGAGTACAGACTTATCTATAATTATCTGGATCATCCTGGCTCATTTCAAATGTTTGATTGAATTAAATAAAAGCATATTTTGTGAGCTATCTAAAGCAATGCAACATATTTAGATCCTAAAATATATATTTTTCTTTAAATTAGATATTCTAAAGTTTTGCTATAAACTTATAACATAAGAACAAACTATTTCGATTGTTGAGAACATTTTTATATATATATAAAAAGTCTTCTAACATTCTACTTCAAATTAATTCAAAAGTATTATTTTCATTAATATTATAAAATTACTAACTTCTGAATATCTTTTTTTCATTTCTTAAGACCAGTAACATTAAATAGATTTTTCTTTATTTTTATGGTATTATAAAATATGCAATAAAGATTAAATCTAAGTATAAGTCTGTTATTTTATCAAGAGCTCTCCAGATATGATTTTTTTTAAATTATATTGAATAATAATCATATATGTTAATTTGGGTTGTTCTAATTTATTTTTTTTACTGTGCATTCTTAGTTCTTAAGGTACATTCAAATTGTTGATGCATGAGTGTATAGGGTTACCGTCCAGATCATCTCAAAATTATGTCCGCCCTGCGAGTTGGTTTTCTTCTGAACACTCTATGGTCCGCTGACAGGGTGGCTACAAAACATATTTTTCAATTTTCCCTGACTACTTTTTTCCAATTTTACTGGTGGATGATGACTTGTTTTATTTATTATTGATCACTTATTAAAACAAGTTTGTATCTACTACAAATAAATGGTTTTATCAGTTATTTTAAACATTAAAATGTTATTTTACTTAGGTATTATTAACTTTTGTTTTAGTGTTTAGTTGCAAAATTAATGAGCTATTTTAGACCTTTTTTAATTCCCTGACATTTCCCTCCATGTCGCCACCATGGCTAAGCAAGGTGATATATTTATATACTTCTCTTAGGCTATTTAAAGCTTATGGATGATTCCCACAATTTAGCTACACATGTTAGGCTATATAATACACTTTTAAATTTTTTGAAATGACACCTGTACTCAGGAATAGAACCTGGGACCTTTGGCTTAGTACAACAACGCTCAAACCACTGCGCTATCCAGTAATCGTCCTGTGCCCAGAGTCATTCTTCAATCATATCTTATGGCAGAGTCTATGATGGACGTACGGAAACCGTCACCTACAAATGTGTGATCAATTAAGATCACTAGCTATCAGATAGCTCAGCCACCCATCATTCCCCCCCTCCCTTCCTAAAAATAACTTTGAGATTAAGACCCAAACATTGTTAGAAGTGGCCATACATGTATTATGTAACACACTTGAGGGGGGCATAACTGGTGGCGGCGTTGTGCATTAATAAACCTGACCGCACACACAATCAACAATCGACTAATCAACTTTGATCGTCGAGGACGAATGATCTTCAGCGTAAATACAGTTCTTGGATAGCTCAGGGGAAGCGTAATGACACGCTAAGTTACCATTTTTCAGCAGGTGTACCATAGGAGTTTGGGGAGAAGCAAGAGAAAAAAAATAATTGAGGGATGAAAATAAAATCTTTTGCAATTTATAATTCAACTTTTTTTTAAAAAAAATAACACAATAGCTATTAAAATTTAAAACACTATCTTAATCCTCATGTTTTTTTAACTATAAAAGTTCTGATCTAAAAAAACTGATGGTGCACTTTTTTCGGTGTTGCTGCATGTTGGAAAGACATGGAAAATATGCGCAAATTCAAAGGTCCTGGTTTTGAGTCTTGTGTCTTTACTAGTGTCATTTTTATAAAATATATTTAATTAAATTTAACAATTTCTTAGTACAAATTATTATTATCATCACCGCGTCTTACTACCCGTTCGGTTTATACGCACTTACACTAATGTGTAATGGTAGGGTGATTGTGAGATGAAATGAAGGACCTACAGTTTAACGTGGGATCCGAACCACGGTGGAGGCCTGGCATTCCCCACATTCACAAGTTGTGATTAATACATGTCTTGTCAGAGGTGAAGGAAGGGTTTGGCAATCAGATAAATCTGTGCCGGGACCGAGGATTGAGCCCCGGACCCCCAGCACAGAAGTCTGACAACTTAACCCTAGACCACCACCAGGTCACCAAATTAATACAATAATTGGGAGTTAATCACATATAATGTTTGGGGTTTAAAACCTACAAAAACCGCTGTACAAATAAATTTTCTGTTTAATAAAACAAACCTTATCTTTAAACTGTATACTAATTAAAAGAAATTATTTAAGATGCACTTTCCAAACACATATCTACACGCAACTTACAAACTAACTTAACCTAGGAAACTACAGCTTAAACCTAGA
The DNA here is from genome assembly GCA_902151445.1 of Timema monikensis. Classification (NCBI taxonomy): domain Eukaryota; kingdom Metazoa; phylum Arthropoda; class Insecta; order Phasmatodea; family Timematidae; genus Timema; species Timema monikensis. The sequence goes on along the minus strand of CABFVZ010001380.1, from coordinate 167,318 downwards.
AATTTGTTAATAGTAAATAAATAAGAGATAGCAGGGTGTTTACAATCCAAGAAAACTGGAATTAACTGGGAATTTGCTATGGAAAAAAAATTAATGTTACGGTGCACCACACAGACTTTTTCTTTCTATAAACTCGTAAGATTTCTGAACGGAATAATGTACATTGTATCATCACTACTCCACATAAGAACACGAATAAAATAATATACCATGATATAGAATCTATGTCCACCTAAGGAAAAATAACATACTTTTTTAGATACTTACTTATATTTAATTACTCTATTGGCATTGGAGAATTATTGCGTTAAGACTTAAGTAGTATATTTTTACAACTAAAGCTCACAAAATTGTATTAATATATTTGCAAATATTTCAGAAACTGTTGCTTTTATAAAAATATATGCCAAAAGTTTTTTTTATTTCTAATAGTCCTACAATTTTGCAATGATAAGTTGTTTAGTATCTCAAATAGTTGCGGAGATACAGAAATTAACGCTTCTGTAAAGTACCCTAAAAATCATTTTCATGGGAAAATGAAAATAGTTTATTTATAATCTTAATCAACGCCTAGATACGAATTTTAATCAAAATTGTTGGAGCAGATTTTGAGAAAAGCTATTTTTTCTCTTTTCGCCCCTTATAAAACTACTCTTAATTTTAAGTTTTAATAGACACTGAGACAGACGGCATTGCAAATACTATTTCTTAGGGTTCGGGGGGTCATGAGACGTCGACATCCATCAACATTTTAAGTTAGATTTTTTTACAGTCGCAATACTTAAACGTTAATGTCCAAAAAGTTTAAAAAATATATATATATAATTGCGTATAGATTGAGTTATTGATTATATAAAAATATGTTTCAAATAAAATACTTGTATTATAAATATATATATATACATATTTGTAATGCTAAGTAATTTCATATCTCAAATAGTTTCGGAGATGATATAAAAAATGTTAATTTACCCATCAGACCGGAGCCCTTAAAGCCATTTTGCCAAAATATTGAGAGTAGCCATTTTGATTGGAATATTTATTAATGTTTATAAATGAAATTTAATCAAAATCGTTAAGAGCCGATTTTGAGAAAATAGACTTTTTCTCTTTTTGCCCTTCAGTAAACTACCCTTAATTTTAAGGTTAGATATCCAATTGCAAAAACCCCTCGGGGCAACCCTATGAAAACCCTAGATATCAAGTTTTAGCTCAATCGGTAAAATAGTTTAGGCTCTAGTTGGAGGTACAGATAGACGGACAGACAGAAATTCAAAAACCACTTTTTCGGATTCAGGGAGTCATGAAACGTCAAAATTCATCAAAATATCGAGTTTGATTTTTTGAAGATCACCATACTTTCTCTACCTGTAAGATAGAGAGAAAGTAAAAACGGAAAAATGTTTTTTTACTCAAAATATGAAATATAATAACCATTCAATCAATAAATTACAATATGATTCAAACTTTTTTTATTATTATTATTATTATTTCCAAATGCCGATTATTTGTATAGAATTTTAGGAAATGATCAGAGAAAAAGTCGGAAATGTCATTGGTCAATTTGAGTAGACATAATGAATAGGTATTTACAAATAAAAATATATTTTTCAAATCTATGTTACATTTATTTATGGTCATATAGACAGGAGATAAATATATTTTGGAATATCTCTACAAAATATGAACATGATTTCATATTTCATAAAAAGGTTGTGGTATAGATTGACTATTTATCTGAGCCTTCGTTTAGTCAACTAAAATTAGTCTTGTTTGATAATTTTATCTAAAAAAAAACTCTATGGCTTCTGCCCGGAATCGAGCGGCTGCCGCCTGTTGACGAAGATAGTGCCAACTTAAGTGGAAGGGTGTCATGTGATAAACTCAACAAACTCTCTGGTTGTTAATCTCACTTTTCTAGACAAGAGCCACTACGGCCTTCAGTCAGCTGTTCTTCTGGGTGATTGTTCCTAAAAAGTTTTTTACTTTCCCTCCACGCAAATATGGATACACTTCCTATAAATTCAACTTTCTTCATTCTCCTAACATATTAACGTATTGAGTAAACATGTAACACATTAGTAACGTGAACGGTTGTTGAGGCAGGGTGACAATAAAATAAAACAAAAAATACAAAACGAGATAAAACAATTTAATCAATATACGTCATGGAAAGTAGGTAAATTTGAACTAGTTAATTTCTGTAGGCATTATAAGAGTACCCTTCCACGTTATCACAAATGTAACCAGTTATACTATTTGGTTACAAAACTATTATAATATCTAGGGAATTTAAAATAAATATATTACCACTTGCCTTTCTTTACTTCATTAATTTTAATACACACATAATATATTTTAGAAGATCATAAAAGTATTTTGAAGTTATAATTTAAGCTATATAAGTTGATAGATGATTTGATAATTCGTTTAACTTGTACCAAGAAAAAGATTATTAACTTATATTGATCTCTTTAATTAAAACCTTGTTTCATGTTTTGATGAATTTTTTTAAATACAGTAAAACCCCACTAGACAGAACCCCGGTAGTCCGAAATTCTAGATAGTCTGAACACACATTTAGAAAAACAGGGGATAAAAATTACGTCAAATGAAGTATAATTTATCGATTACCAAAGCTCAAAGTTAAAAGAGAATTGTAATAAAAAGCGATATCTGATAATAAATATTTACTATTTACATGTTGTAGTCAACACTATGTGTTTTCCTGTAGCTAATAATAATTACAGTTCATATCATCTATACTTATAAAATAACATGTCCTGACTAACTGACTGACTGATTCATCATCGCCGAGCGCAAACTATCAAGGCTACAAGCATGAAATTCGGACTGTATATTCATTTTGTTATGTAGGCACCCACTAAGAAAGGATTTTAGAAAATTCCACCCCAAAGGGGTCAAAATAGGGGATGATAATATATATGATAATATGTATGAAAGTCCGTCATTTTGAAAGTTACATAAACAAAATTTTGTATTTCGGTTATTGACGTAAAACAAATAAATACGTGTTTCAGGAATTTTGGAAATTTTATTTAATAAGGGATGAAAAAGGGGGTGAAAGTTTGTATCGGACTTGCATTATTTTTGATCTGAGGTCAAGTTATGGTCATCAACGTAACGTAATATTTTAAATTAATCTGTAAATACATATGTATATTTTCGTATTTGTATATAATCAACTTCCACGCGAGCAAAGCCGCGGGCAACAGCTATCTAGTGTGATATACATCAGTTAAATAAACGAACATTTGATTAAACTAATTCAACTGTGATTTAAAACTCGTAAAAATACTGTATCCCTGTATTCTCACGGTTAATACGAACAAGCTTCGGTCACATTTAGTTCGGATTAACCAGGTCCTAGTGGATATAAAAAATGGTACAAGAAACAGTAATAGAAGTAAGTAACAGGGATAAAACATAATTTGGATTTTAAAATGAAAAGAAGACCACAGTTCACACTTTTAAAGTAGGAATGTACAAGACTTGAAAATATCTTGAAAATTCGAGGAGAAAAAAAAATTCTATCTTGTTTCAAAAGTTAAAAAACAAATCTTGAAAATTCGAGAAATTTAAAAAAAAAAGCAAATAATGGCTTTAAAAGATTTAAAAAACCAAAACTCGAATTTATTATTTCCAATAATACCGTTGTAACCCAAAAATAGGCCACATCTTCCCCCCAAAAAATAGACTTCATTAAGAAATGTTTTGGCTAAAAATATTGTTTCTCAATATCAAACTTTGACAGTGTTGTTACACTACAAAATTAAATTATAAATGGTGTTTATTGTAACTATCTATCACTATTTTATTAATTGCATTAAAAATGTGCCAGCTCAAATGTCAAAAAGGAACTCTATTAACTATAATTTACTTTAATAAACATAATTTATATTTTTGTACTTTTAAAGGACATTTTCTTGTCGTTTCCCTTTTTATATGTTTCTATTAACTCTTTCCTGTACCTTTTTCTACATATAAACTATATCAAGTGTATAAAACCACCCAACATAAATATTAGCTATTCAAAATGTATGTGGCATCACTGAAGCTAGCCTATCAAATCCTGAGGAAGATGCCGTGTGACAATGAAATTATATAAAGTATTTGTAGATTTGTGTTGTGATTCATTTTCTACTGCCATATCTTATTTATTTAATGAGATTTTAGCATAATTAATACACTTTTTATTTCATACTTATCAATTATACTAAGAATTTATCAACTCATGGTTTTGGATTTTTCAGTTTCACTGATAAGTAGTATTGGTAAACAACCCGCCCCATGATGTAGTAGTCAATACACCTGGCTACGAGCTTAGGAGTACAGGGTTCAATTCTCGGCTGGTACCTTAAGTATTTGTTTTCCAAAAGGGGAATCATCCCAACAACAACCAGGGTTAGCTTAGTTAGGTTTAAGTTAGGTTGTAAGTGTTTTCACTGGTTCCACACCCTCATATTCACTATCTCTCTCATACCCACTATCACCCTCATCTCATCGTAACATCAAGAATGCCACCATGGAAAAAATGTACTATCAGTACATTCGGGCATCCCTTGGGTAACAGTACATTAGTACCGGCTAATCTTTCCGCTACTGGGCTGCGATCGCTGTGGCCCAGACGCACCATTATTATATTACTATTCATAGAATGATTGTGAGTATTCTAAATCAAACTTGGTTGTAAATAAATAGCACCGTGCGACACACAGAATCCACCTTTCTTAATTATGTTAGGACAATCTTCCACCGTGCACTTCTTTCGATAGTAAGAACCCCCATGAGAAGTGCAAAACCCGCCTCTCTGAGCCTGTTTGAGACAATCTTCCACAAGACACTTCTTTTTGAAAGAAACACCGCCGTGCGACAAACAGTGCCCTCCTTTCTTGGCTTTCTTGGGACAGTCTTCCACCTTGCAATTCTTCTGATAGCAAGTGCCGCCGTGTGAAGCGCAGTTCCCACCTTTCTGCGAGTATTTAGAACAACCGTCCACCTTGCACTTTCTCTGGTAATAAGTACCGCCGTGTGATACGCAGTATTCTCCTTTCTTGGCAGGTTTGGAACAACCTTCCTCTATACAATTACTCCGGTAGTAGTAAGAGCCTCCGTGCGTCATACAATAACCACCTTTGGAGGAAAACTTAGAGCAACCTTCCACCTTGCAAATGTATTTATAATAAGCGCCACCGTGAGATACGCAGTTCCCACCTTTCTTCGCCTGTTTGGAACAGTCGTTCACCTTGCACTTCTTCTGGTAGCAAGTGCCGCCGTGCGACGCGCAGTATCCACCTTTTTTATAGTACTTGGTACAACCTTCCACCTTGCACTTCCTCTGATAGTGAGTACCACCGTGTTCTACACAGTATCCACCTTTCTGCGAATGTTTGGGGCAACCTTTCTCTTTGCAGCGGCTCTGGTCGTAGTAGGCGCCTCCGTGAGCTATGCAGAAACCGCCTTTGAGGGAAAATTTAGAACACTCTTTCGCTTTACACACGTATTTATAGCAAATACCCCCGTGAGGTACACAATAGCCACCTTTATGAGCGCGCTTGGAACAACCTTCAATCTTGCAGTTCTTGCGAGTACCCAAACCCGTCTTTACTTCTTGGGTTTCACGACGACGACCTTTCGTTTCTATATCGATAGATTCGTTCTCTTTGTATGGAGGGCAGATCCTGACCTGTCATCGAACAAATACAAAGATTAATCAACATACCATGAAATAATCTGTCTGAAACAATAAGTTTGGACCCATTCCCTGGCGTGGATGTTGACCAACATCTTTGTTTGTCCGGCGTTCCCTGGCTTGGGCGTGAATACACATTTTATTGTAATAAGTTGTTGTAATGCCATCTATCAGTGAACCTGTGTACTCTTAGCCAATTTGAATGCTTTATATTGAAGCTAATAGACGGGGAGCTACCAGTTCAATGCTATACTAAGACATTATTATTATTAGCACCGCGTCTTACTACCCGTTCGGGTTGTAGGCACTTACGCTAATGTGTAATGGTAGGGTGTTTGCGAGATGAAATGGAGGACCTACAGTTTAACGAGGGATCCGAACCACGGTGGAGGCCTGGCATTCCACACATTCACAAGTTGTGATTAATTTCTTGTCAGAGGTGAAGGAAGGGTTTGGTAATCAGATAAATCTGTGCCGGGACCGAGGATTGAACCCCGGACCTCCAGCAGAGAAGTCTGACACATTACCCCTGGACTACCAGGTCACCGAGTAAAATAAGTGTCGGATAAGAGTATACAAGCAGAAAAATGGCGGCTGGGCCTAAACAGATCGTATTGATACACATGCGGCAGGAAGGGAATGGGTTAAGAATTCAAACTCGGGGCGTGTCAAATTTTGATAATTGTTACTTTTCTTCGAATATTTGTTGGCTTTGAAAATAAAATCCTGTATTCGAAAATTATAAAGCTTTGTCAATAAAAATATTTAAAGTTACATACACATCATTTTCTTTAAAAAAAACATTTGTGGTTTTTGTTGCCAGGAGCTGTTCATAAGATAAGTCATGCAAATTTTACCCCCTCTCCCCTTCACAATATCACACCCAACCTCCTTTCCCCTATTTAAATAGTATTTTTTTAATTGTAGGACCTATATAACCTTTTATTGAAAAGTGTTCACTAATTTTGGCGATCAAAATCAATGAGACGATCGTTGTGTTTATGTACATGTGCGCGGTAGCACTAACC
>CABFVZ010001380.1:76122-160546 GCA_902151445.1 Timema monikensis | reverse complement strand
TTTGTACAAGGGGGGGGGAGCGCCAACCCCCCCCCCCCCTTCCTTTCCCCCTCATATCTCCATGACTCGTATATGTGTACATAGTTTATGGACAAACCCTTATATACATCATAGATTAATTATTAAATTAATCAATCAACTGTTTAATTTTCAACTGTACATAATTTACCGCCATAAATATTCCAAATTCCTTTCGTTTTGAAACATTCTTTAAATTATAGCAATACCATCATCTTCAACTCTTAATTTATTTATCTGTTATAACAAATCTCTAATAATTTCATTGGTAAATTGAAGATTAAATATTCAAACACATTTCTTATTTGATGTTGTAATAATGATAATCTCAAACTTATGTGTTTTTTATATTAAATTTAATATAAATGTTTATTTTAACCAACAAGTGTTATAATTAAACTAATTGTAACGTTTTATATGTCATCGTTATTTTTAACATTAATAAAAAAAAATTTACTAGGTACTATTTATTGACATTTAAAATTCAATAAGCAATAATTAAAATTTACTTTATCAAAAAATTGATTGATATCTAAAAACATAATAGTGTAGATCTCTCCTCTACTATCTGGGTAGACTGGAATTAACCGGGAGTTTGAAATGGGGGAAGAGGGGGGGAACGGGAATTAGTTGAGAATCTGGTGAATTACAAACAAACAAAAATCTGTGAAAACATTGTTTTACTCACAATGTGAACTATAATAATCATTAAATCAATAAATTATAATGTGATTCAAAATAGAAAAACATGTTTATTTAAATTTTAAAACTTTTTATTGTTCATAAAAAAGTGGTGGGGGGGGGGGAATTGAAGGGTGTTACATACTTTTGAGTCGGGGAATTTTAGGAAATAATCGGGGGAAATCGGAGAAAAAGTAGGGAATTTCATTGGTCAAGTTGATTAGACATCATGTTCTTATTGAATATCTAAATATGTTCTTTAAAAACCTATATAAGCGTCTGAGAAAGCAGAAGTTAGCGTGGCCAGACTTTATGTCCGTAGCACTCACCTCCAGTCCCTGCTCGACGGGGGGTAAAATATTTCCCTCCTCCCTTTCGGTATCCTCAGATTTGATTACAATGTCCACAAGTTCTATCAGGTTCGGCTCATTCTGCGAAAGATACAAAGAATGCGATGATGAGGATTATTATTATCTCACCTACCTCAGTGACATAGTCAGCTAACCCGCTAGTATTGTGTTGAGCTAGACTGCCGAGGACAGGGAGATTGAGAGGTTCGGATCTCGGTCTGGTGAACTGGTTTTTCACTGTCTCTACACGCAAATTCGTGTTCACTTCCTCTATATTCAATCTTCCCAATTCCTAATCTCTTAGCGTAATTAATACTCGGGAGTATAAACCAAACGGATAGTAAGATGCGGTGCTAAATAAATGAAAATAATAATTATCTTTCAAGCCACACCTCGCAAAACTCAAACCCCACTATTCTCCCAAAGTGATTGATAACCTAAGACTTAGAGCTCAAAAACCAATAAAAAAAAATTCAAAATTAGAAGAAAAAAAAATCCTTGAAACCTGATATTTTCAACCGTTTCAAAAACTCTTAAGGTTTCAAGAAACTTACCCCTACCATATTTGTTTGGTAAAACTTCCCTTTATCCAAATTTGTTTTTTGAAAAGGTCTTAGTTGTTGACCTTAGAGCAGGCACTAAGTATTATTATTATTATTATTATTAGCACCGCGTCTTACTACCCGTTCGGGTTATACGCACTTACGCTAATGTGTAATGTTAGGGTGATTGTGAGATGAAATGGAGGACCTACAGTTTAACGTGGAATCCGAACCACGGTGGAGGCCTGGCATTCTACACATTCACAAGTTGTGATTAATACACGTCTTGTCAGAGGTGAAGGAAGGGTTTGGTAATCAGATAAATCTGTGCTGGGACCGAGGATTGAACCCTGGCCGCCAGCACAGAGGTCTGACAACTTACCCCCCTAGACCGCCAGGTCACCCGGCACTAAGTACATCCTGATATTATATGTTAGTGTGGTAACACTGTCGACCATAAGAAGGGTGTGAATTTTTCTATTCCTTCAGTGTGACCTTGACTGACTGCTGGGGCGGTTGAGAAAATTTACTCGTCTTTAAATTGAAGCAATTTGAAGAAAACTCCTTATTGGGGTATGAAATACCGCACGTGCCCATCTTAAGTTCCATTATTTATCAAATAGGTTATTGAACTAATTATTTCAGCCTAACTATTAGTTGCATCTTTTGTTTCTTGTTCGCCAAATAACGTAAAATTCCCGTGTTTGAGTCTTAGTTGGGCTGTAAAGTCGCTTTTTTAGCATCACATCTTACTACCTATTCGGGTTGTACGTACAATTAAGCTTGATGACTTCAGGGATTAGGAATGATATATTTTAGGAAGTGTACCTGCATTTGTGTGAGTCTGGAGTGGAAAATCTTTAATCTTTTTTTTTAATCATCCTTCATTACACTCAACCGAGATTCGAACCTCAATCTCCCCGTCATCAGCGGTCTCGTCTAATGCAAACGTAATGCCTTAGACCGCGCGGCCACCGAAGCGGGTGGGTTTAACATTATCGTTGGTGAATTTACAGCCAGAATTCTGATTGTTTTGTATGCCTATAAAATAAGTTAGCTCGCGAGTCTTGTGTTGATATAACAAATGTGTTTTAAAAAGTCCATGTACTCATAATTAAAAACAAAAAATTAAATTTTACCTATTTTTGATTATGTCTCTCACTAAATTTGGTAAAGTATTGCAGGGATTTTCTGATGATGAGTGAAGACAAATCAAGGTTCTTGATATATAAAAAAAAGTTATTTATATTTTTGTAGGAATAGGGAATTATATCCCTCATATCATAAATTATAGGTCTTTCTATTTATTCACACAGCAATAAGGATTATAATTCTTTGTTTTATTTTATTTTATGGGATGTGTTTAAATTAACTGAAATAAAAACATACAGAGAATATTTCCTCCATACAAATATCAATATTTTTATTATTATTATTATTATTATTATTATTTAGCACCGCGTCTTACTACCTCGTTCGGGTTATACGCTTAAGTACTAATTACGCTAATGGATTAGGAATTGGGGAGGTTGAATTAAAGGAAGTGAACCCACATTTGCGTGGAAGGAGGGTGGAAAACCATTTAGGAAAAACCACCCCCAGTTCACCCGATCGAGGTTCGAACCTCGATCTCCCCGTCCTCAGCAGTCGGAAGTATCAGTGAAAAATGACCGGGGTGAAAAGTACTGCGCAGGTTAAATATACCAGCACGCCCACTCGAGGGCTAAATGTGTGAAAAAAAAGGGCATACGGTTAGGAAAATAAGGGTCTACGAGTTAACATCCTCACTTCCTACCTTATGTTATTTGTCGAGAAGAGAACAAGGGTCTACGAGTTAACATCCTCACTTCCTACCTTATGTTAGTGTCGAGAAGAGAACAAGGGTCTACGAGTTAGTGTCGAGAAGCTTGCAAAGTGTGTGGCTGTTTCTATCGTGCAAACGACGACTCACCCCCTTCGTATTACGAGAAGTTTAGGATGGTTACGATAATAACCAAGTGCCTTCAGTTTGTTGGGTGTATCTGGAGCGAGTTTTCACAGAAACATGTGTGTAGACCACATATTTTCTAACTCAAACACTGAATTAAATTTTCCTCGTAAAGTTTTGAGCATTCTGAATTTATAAAATTACAAATTACTTTTAAAAAACACCTATGGTGGTATGGAAGAACAAGCCTGTAGATGTCCAGTGAGCCACTTGTGCAAGTAAGCGATTGGTATGAGTAAACGATAAGTAACCGCATGTGGTCGGTACTAAACTAAGGCACTAGTCGCGTTAAGATGTAATTTATTGTAAGAACATCTGTGCAACTTGTTTTGACAAGAAAATCAACACCAGTACCACTCTGACCATCCTTAGTTCCGTCAAAAGACTCTGAGCTCAGTAGCAGTACCCGCGGGGCTTGTGCCCCCTACCGTAGTTTGGGGATCCCCCGAGATCCACGTAGATCCGAAGAGAAAATAAAATGGGTGAAGGAAGTGGGGTTATGACCAGTTAAACACTGTGAGCAAAGAAAATATCAGGTAATCAGAAATATTCTCTATATCAATCACCATTAATGTATTTATTTAATAGAAGTGGACTATCTTCACGGTCTGAAAATATTATTCTTTGGTCAGTGGGATTAACCCTTTTCCTCTCTTTCAGTGTCAGCGTTTTTTCATAAGATTATTGTGTACAACACTCAACAATTTTTCTCTTTTCTTTGCACATCTATTATAAATAATCGATGATTTTTGTGAAAGTAAACCTATGCAGAGGTGCAGCATATGTTTGAACGCGTGAATGAGGTTCGAGGAAAATTAAAGCAGTCCTGGGGAAATTTAGGGCAGGGAAAAGTCTAACGACTTTGTTGACGTTTTTAGTACATTCTGGTTCTGATATTGTAGTTTCATTTGTATGAAAAACAAAGCCTGATGACAAGCAAAGCTGACACTATCGGTATGTGACATAGTGAGGCAGTGTCGTGTAAGCACAAAGAGTTGCATAGGCTAAGATAATGTGTCAGAGTTATAGATAAGAAGTCAGAGGTTGAGATAAGGGGTAGAGGAAAAATCTAATAATTCAATCTGGCTAATGGCGTGATTGAATGATGAGTCATCAGTCACCTATACAGCATTCATGATAGGTCTTTCTTTACCTGAGTGACAGTTTGAAAATCATATGTTTAGGTTTTGGGTTGCCAACACTTGTAAAAGATCACAGTTTTGTTATAAATGTAAAGATCTTTAATTACCTGTTATGTATTACATTTAAAATAACGTAAACTTAAGTTTTCTCAAACTATTTCATTTCTTTAAATAATTTCTTTTTATTCAACTCGAAACAATATTTTAAACATAATTAAAAGTACTTATTCTTCATTTTAGAACATTACTGTTTTAATGTAATATAGTGCACACATCAATACCTTTTAATACAGGCGTCGTATTTACTTGGAGAAGACAAAATTGTTGTCATTTTTTTACATACAATAAATGATTTTATGATTATTTTATCATATTTTGAAATATTTAATTGAATAAAATATTTTCATCAACTGCGTGTCTGCATCATTGTAAAAAAAAAACTGTTTACCGTCATGTTCAATCATATGGTTTAAATTCGTCAGTCGCCATTTTGAAGCTATTTTTGTTAGAAGTTTTTGTGAAAGTGGTGTTAATATTATTTTTAAAGTGGAATAAAACGATAAATAAACTTTGTGTCCGTCCTCAAATAAATATATAAATAATATTGACCTAAATTACTGTGGTTAACTATCACATTAATATATTACCATCTGTTTTCATTACAGTGATCCAAAGTGACAGATGTCAGCTGTTGGCGTAGTGATATATTAGGGATTACTTCTAGTAACATTTCGAGCTGTCATCCAGGTAGACTTAGCTCGTGAATGACTTATACCCTACCTCGACTCGGGTGTTTGGTAGCTATGACGGGGGAGGGGAGGGAAGGGTGAGCGATGTTTTGTTTTGGTTAGAATTCAGTCACCCTTATATCACGGCCTAGTTACAGGGCGATGTGTGTGCAGTTTATCTAAACTCGTGACATGTGTATTGTACCAATTGTGTAGCCATGAAATTGTGTTTTTAGTGGACCTACTAAGGTTTGTACAGTGTACAATAGATAAATGTTTATAAAAAATTAGATGGTTTAGTGAAACAAATGTTTATTAAGTCGACTGTGTTTATTGTGTATGGTGTGTCAAGACTTGATAAACTCGGATATCACGTATCTAAAACGTAAATTACGTGATCAGGGAAACTCATACTCGTGAATAGCGATAGTATTTCACCCAGTGTGGTTGATAGTGATAGACCTTGTAGTTGTGGCGAGTCTATGATAAAACGAGAAGTCTATGGAAATCAACAAATAAACCAAGGCCTCTCGGAATTACACTCCATTGTCTCTTATTACCAAGATGTTAAATTAAATGCTGGCCTATTGGTGTTAATGAACAATTAATAACAATATGTAATACACACAAGGAAATGGGAAGGTTGCCATTTCTGGGAGACGACTACATTACTACTATATTCGTAAAAATAACTATTGTTAAAAATATATTTGAATTTGAATTTTCCAAACTAGGTGATATACCTCATTACCATCAGCCTCTATAAAATATTCAATGTTTTATTTTGAGTGCTACGATTTTTGGGGATATTTTTTTATGAAAATGTTAGTTATGTTCTGGGGAAATATTGGATCGCTGAACATATTCTGCATCCCTGTGCCTATGTGGCGGATAAGCCAACTTTAACACGTCTTGTCAGAGGTGAAGGAAGGGTTTGGTAATCAGATAAATCTGTGCCAGGACCGAGGATTGAACCCCGGACCTCCAGCACAGAAGTCCGACACCCTACCCCTAGAACCGCCAGGTCGCCTCTGATTGCGATGTAAAATAGGAATACAGTGATTGTAGAGGGACAGTGAAAGACTAAACGAGAAAGAAATTTTTAAAATCTTTACCATAACGATACAGTAATTTATTTTGGAAATGAAACAATGGCTACAAAGTAAAAACAGAACGTGAAAATATAGCGTCAAATAGATTACATTATATATTCAGTAAATTCTTTTAGTGGATATGTACTGGTTTGTATGTTTTAAAACGTGTTTGTTAACACGGACAATGACTCTAGTGTATGTACGTAAATGAGAGTTGGGACAAATCCACTAATTTATGAATCTTAATCTTGGAATAATTATGAACCTAAGAGGAAATATAAATATAGTAACATAAAATACAAATAGTTAGTAGATCTTAACATTCTTTCTCATAATACATTCATTATATCATTCATACATTCAGTTAAGTGTTAAATTACTGGCCTGGGGTCTGGTTATTGAGTTCATCCTTATAATTATAATTGGTTCTGAATCATCAATTTAATTAGTAATTTCAATTGTAAAATAGAAATAAAGATTCTTTTTTTAATATACTTAATAGAGTGTCCCACAAACTCATGTTAATCTCAACAAACCCAAAGTAGTTGCGGCAAAATGTTTTGCTTTGGGTATACCCCACGGCACCAGGAAATGTATTACACACCTCAGTTTATCGGTTGTATGGTAAATCCAGGGTTCTTACATACATATGAAGCATAAATTTAAGGACTTTTTAAGGACTAAAACTGCTATTTCTCGTACTGCCAGAAGCTAAACACATTAATAGAGACAAAAAAATATATATAAACCGTACCAAATTTTAAATAGATGGAAAACAACAACTTTTCTGTAAATTTAATAAACAGCCAGGACTATAAAAATAGAAATCTAACTTTGTTGTCACTTACTTCATTCTCCTTGGTTTACTGGTTAGTGTAATCATTCTGGATTCAGTATATATTTTAGTATGGCTTGAACAGGAATTTAAGCGCTAAGATGGATGAGAGATGAACTAATCACTGAGCATTTTAGTGCAAAACTGTAATTATAAGTGCTTAAAGTGTTAATAGGTAGTCAAAAATCTTAAAAGAATTATTACAAATGACTGTTTTAGAGCGACTTCATTAAGATTTTTAAATATTGGAAATTAGATCATTATCATTATTAGCACCGCGTCTTACTACCCGTTCGGGTTATACACACTTACACTAATGTGTAATGGTAGGGTGATTGTGAGATGAAATGAAGGACCTACAGTTTAACGTGGAATCCGAACCACGGTGGAGGCCTGGCATTCCCCACATTCACAAGATGTCTTGTCAGAGGTGAAGGAAGGGTTTGGTAATCAGATAAATCTGTGCCGGGACCGAGGATTGAACCCCGGCCGCCAGCTCAGAAGTCTGACACCTTACCCCTAGACCGCCAGGTCACCATTGTAAATTAAAGAAAACAACATTGTATTTGATCAATAGTAGCGCTAATGTGTTTGTCAGAGAAGTTAACACTGTTTCCCCTTGCCCCTATAGAGATCCCCTCCCATGGGTGCCACTATCTTTTAGCTAGATATTTCATGCCCCAGTGCATCTTAAATTGCAGTCTTTACGGCCTATCTTCATAACTATTTCAAAAATAAATGTTGAAACATAGAAATTCCAGGACTTTTCAAGGCCTTGAACAAAGACACATTAAATTCTAGGTCTTTCAAAGACTGTATGAACCCTGTAAATCAGAACTAATAAATTATTGTTTTTTTTTTTACTTTTTTTTTACTGTACTCACTTCAGTGGTGAACGGTCTAAGGTGTCATTCACGCAATACATTAAACTGCCGGTGACAGGAATATCAATGTATCAATCCTGATCGGCTGTAGTGGGGATGTTTTTTTCCCTAAATGCTTTTCCACGCTATCCCCACACAACTGCGGGTACATTTCCTCTACATTCATCCCTAACATATTAGTGTAATTAGTACATATGCATACAGCCCGGACGGGTAGTAAGACAAGATGTTAAGAAGAAGCCATTACCTAAGTAATTGGAAATGTTCCGAGATTAAAGGTTGAAGTTCTAATTGTGTGACCATTACTTTTAACATTTTGGAAACAATTTGTTCAAACCGTTGTTAATTTGGGTAAAACATAACTTTCTGGCTTTGCACAAGTTGTTATTATTATTATTATTTAGCACCACGTCTTACTACCCATTCAGGTTATACGCTTTAAGTACTAATTACGCTAATGGATTAGGAATTGGGAAGGTTGTATTAGAGGAAGTGAACCCGCATTTGCGTGGAGGGAGAGTGGAAAACCATTTAGGAAAAACCACCCCCAGTTCACCCGACCGAGATCCGAACCTCGATCTCCCCGTCCTCAGCAGTCGAGCTCAACACGACTAGCGCGTTAGCCAACTACGCCACCGAGGCGGGTCTTTGCACAAGTGCTTTAGATTCCAGTCAGATGTATTTAAAAGTATAAGTTTACAAACGAGTTGTAATGTTGGTAACTCACGATTACCACTCGTACCAGTTTCATGTTATTTCTTATTGGACAGTTATAATGTAATGTGGCCGCACGGTACACTTATTTAATAGATTATTTTGGATATAATTTATTTAATTATTTTATAAAGAGATTATATAATTTGTATAACTTGCTTTATGCGCCTACAACTTTAGGGTTGCAAGAGTGAAGTGAACTTATATCTGGGGGTTACATTAACAAAAACAAAAGGTATAGAATATATATGTATATTTGTGTGGAGTTTGTGTGGGAAAACCCCCTGTTTAGGCACCCGACTAGGATTCAAACCCTAATCCCCTTGACCATCCTTTAAAGTGTGTTAGTGATGCATTAAGCCAGCGAGGACGGGTTCCGCTATCGGTTTAAAATAAATTTCAAATTATGGTATTAGCATTTGAAATTTTAACTTGGCCATCTTTTTAATCGTTGGTTTTTATTAAAAAAAATACAATAGAATTCATAAATTGTAACAATTATTTTAACGTCCCAATGTAATTTATTACATTTTTTATAATTATTACACTCAATAAGAGGATTATTAAGAGTGAGAGATTAAAAAAAAAGGTATTTTTCTAATCACTGTATCTTACTACAGTAGCCCCATGGCTTCTTTGGTGCCGATGGCTTTGAAAAGTTACTAGACCAAATTATGTATCCCTACGCCGAACCATATGATCTGCAAAAACATGTGTCTAGCAGCTGTCACTTCTGACAGTCAGAATTCAGGTATATTCATATGTACTAATGAAGCTAAATGAGGTATGGATATGGAAGGTTGAATTTAAAGGAAGTGTTCTCGCATTTACATGTAGGAAGAAAGTAAAATCAGCCTTAGCGCACCCAGCCAGGATCGAACCCTGAACTCCCCATCATCGGCAGCCAGTCTATTGAGAGAGTGACGCCTTAGACCACAAAACCACCAAAGCAGGTCCTGGTTTTATTGGTTATTGCATAACATTTATATACATGATCTGTGCCAAGTCAAGGACTACAAAGTATAATTTATTGCCAACCGTGCTAAACTATGTGTCCCCTTTTTTTTTTGATCGAGGGTTTGGAAAATCTCCCTTGGCCTCACTTTGGTTACAAAAGTACCTTTCAGTGTAAAACAAAAACCACTTTCAAAAGAGTGTTCCACATTTCAATGTATCTAATAATAAGTCGAGCTGTGCGACGCACAATAACCGCTCTTCTTGGACAGGTTGGAGCAATGCTCCACCTTACACCTGTTCACCAGCAAACACCACCCATGAGCGGCACACAGACCGGCCCTTTGGGCTTGTTTCGGACAGTTCTCCACCAGGCACATCCTCTTCAGGGGCGCGCCCCCGTGGGAGGCACAGTGACCGTTCCTCTGGGCTTGTTTAGGACAGTCTTCCACCAGGCACTTCTTTTTAAGAGGCATACCCCCATGTAACAGACAGTGGCCCCCTTTCTGCGCTTGGTTAAGACACTCTTCCACCAGGCACTTCTTCTTGAGGGACGCTCCGCCGTGAGACGCGCATCGCCCACTTCGCTGCGCTTGTTTGGGACACTCTTCCACGATGCACCTCTTTTTGACGGAGATACCCCCGTGAGACATGCAGTGGCCACCCTTTTTGGCCTGTTTGGGACAGTCTTCCACCTTGCACTTCTTCTGATAGCACTTACCGCCGTGCGACGCACAATATCCACCTTTCTGCGAGTATTTAGAACAACCGTCCACCTTGCACTTCCTCTGGTAATAAGTACCCCCGTGAGAGACGCAGTACTCTCCTTCTTTAGCGGGTTTGGAGCACCCGTCTTCCTTGCAATTGCTCCTGTAAGTACCACCGTGTTTGATACAGTACCCGGCCCTCAGGGAGAACTTGGTGCACGACTCCACCTTACAGTTGTACTTGTAGTACGTACCGCCGTGCGACACGCAATACCCGCCCTTACGAGCGAGCTTGGGGCATTCCGCCACCTTGCACTTGTTCTTGTTCTTATAGCGGGTACCTCCGTGGGGTACGCAGTACCCGCCCTTGTGGCTGAGTTTGGTACAACCTTCCACTTTGCACTTCTTGCGCTTGTTTGAACCGCTTCGCGCAGGCTCTGTCTTCGCTTCCTGGATACCGCAACCTCTCATTTCAAAGTTTATAGATTCTTTCGCAAAGTCTTGTGCCCCAAATTTGACCTGTCATTAGAAAAAATTATATTAATCAAATATAATATAGTCTTGCTGTGTTATGATTTAAGAAATTATCTTTTTTTAATGCACACAAGTAAATCAATTTTATAATAGACGAGGGAATGAAAAAGTACAACAATGATAGTCATTTCTTAACCTAAAGCTACACAAAAAAGGGTGTAGACATCAACAAGCTTGTCTGAGCTCATGAACTATAAAAAAAAATATTCAATGAAGTGAGATTGGCCAGATTGCAAGCGTGAGCGAAAACTCCTAACTGCTGCTCAACAAACAATATAATTTTCGAGTCTATAGTTTGCATCAATTTTAGATCCGTATAGGCATTTTTGAGTCATTTTAAGGCATTCATATTGAATAGACCAACGTGTATTTTTAAATACTATAAATATTTTATAAATGCATTAATATTCAAACATAAAAAAAATTCATACAGTTGTCAGAATAAGAAGATAATTCAGGTGGTTAACTTTGTGCCCAATTTGTTTGTTTGTAAAATACACATTCCTGGTGAGACTGCAACTAGACTGGAGAGGGTTGCGTTGGGAGGGGGTAGCTATTACTTCTGAAGCAGATATTTGTAAATCAATATTATATTCATAAGAATACAAGAGTTTAGTTGTAAAATACACATTCCTGGTGAGACTGCAACTAGACTGGAGAGGGTTGTGTTGGGAGGGGGTAGCTATTACTTCTGAAGCAGATATTTGTAAATAAATATTATATCCAGCAGAATACAAGAGTCTAATTGTAAAAGGTTTTTCATTGCATTTTACATTTTGTAATGTGTGTTTGATTTAGTCATGTGCATTTCTTATAGTTTTTGTTAATATTTTTAAGTCAAATTTAGAATATGGAAGTAATTTTATAGGTAATTAGCGTTAATAACACTTAGCACCATTTGATGTTGCCAAATCTCTTGAGATTGATTTCTGTGTGGTCCTAGCCTAACAATTATAAGTAACTTATTTCATTAAATGACAAACTCTTGTTTTATCAATATAATATTATAAAGAAACATTTACTATTATTGATCCGTCCTAACCCGAGAGCTGAAGTAAACATTCTCAGATCACTACCGGTACGCGAAGGAGCTACATGATTGGTGGAATAGCAGGCATGACCATGTATAACACATTCACAACCTTATTTTACTTGAATGACAGCTCAAAAAGTTACTAGAAATAGTCCCTAATGTATCCCTACACCAACAGCTGACACCCGTCACTTTATTATTATTATTATCACCGCGTCTTACTACCAGTTCGGGTTGTACGCACTTACGCTAATGTGTAATGGTAGGGTGATTGTGAGATGAAATGGAGGACCTACAGTTAAACGTAGAATCCGAACCACGGTGGAGCTGTCACTTTGAATAACTGTAATGAAAACGTATGGTTATGTATGAACGCGATGGTTAACCACAGTCATTTAGGCCAATATTATTTTATATTTATTTGAGGTCGGACACAAAGCTTATTTATCGTTTTATTCTACTTTAAAAAATATTATTCACATCACTTTCACAAAAGTTCTAACTAACATAGCTTCAAAATGGCGACCGACAAGTGTAAACCATGTGATTTAACATGACGGAAACAAGTTTTTACAATGATGCACCCACATAGTGGATAAACATATTTTATTCAGTTAAATATTTCAAAATAAGATAAAATAATCATAAAATAATGTATTATATATATATATAAATGACAAGTATTTTCCCTTTTCCAAGTAAATACGATGCCTGTATTAAACAGTATTAATGCATGCACTATATTACAAAGAATAGATAACATTCCAAAACAAATAAAAGTATTTTTAATTATGTTGTTTCTGATTGGGTAAAAATACATTATTAAAATTTGTGAAATATTGTGATAAAACTTAAGTTTAAGTTATTTTAAATGTAAAATATAATGTGTAATTAAAAAACTTAACATTCATAACAAAACATTGGTCTTTTACAAGTGTTGGCAAAGGTTAGGTTAGGTTAGCTAAACATATGATTTTCGAACTGTCATCCAGGTAAATACCTATCATGAACTGACTCTATAGTCAATATCATAGCAAAGTAGGTTACTATGAATTTTTGTATTTTTTATTACTTTTAAATATCCTGTTTTATGTTTAACTAAACTCAGGCTAGACTTGGCAAACACCATAAATACACGAGAATCACTCAACACTCACAACAACCGTCACTTAAACACTGCCGAGATTAAGTGTGGACTGACCATCGCTGACTTGACGTTAACAAGTGATAAGGACTGTACCAGGGGGTCCCTCAACTCTGAGTCAGGGGTTTGTGGGTATTCGAATAGTGCTTGCAAAGCTTAAAGTTATTATTTATAAATCAAATGAAGGGATAATTTTCCAATGTTATTTTAAAACAAGTTTAATAATACAAAACACAGGAGGGTTTATTTTAGTGAAAGGAAATCTAATCAGATCATAAGACTTCCACATGTCTTTGTTTACATCAGGTCTCGGCTTAGGACGAATCAATAATAGTAGTTTCCATAGTCCCGTTATACATTTATAGAACTATGAAATATTCTGATGTTGGCAAACTGTCAACCATTTGTACAATAATCCATTATTATTAAAGTGTACCAAGTGAGATATGAACCAAACAATCTTAGGCAGATTAGCTAGATTCAACGGTTATTAAACGAGATTTTTTTTTAACACAATTACTTTTCAAGTAAAAAAAAAATATTTGTATAAGCATTTGTAAGATTAAGAGTTAAGGATTGAGAAAAGGTAGATTTTTTTTAGCATTGCGTCCAACCACCTGCTCAGGTTATACACAAGGTTTGAATATTGATCCTTTTGTTATTATTATTATTAGCACCGCGTCTTACTACCCGTTCGGGTTATACACACTTACGCTAATGTGTAATGGTAGGGTGATTGCGAGATCAAATGGAGGACCTACAGTTTAACGTGGGATCCGAACCACGGTGGAAGCCTGGCATTCCACACATTCACAAGTTGTGATTAATACACGTCTTGTCAGAGGTGAAGGAAGGGTTTGGTGATCAGATAAATCTGTGCCGGGACCGAGGATTGAACCCCGGCCACCAGATCCTTTTGTTAATTGTTCTCGCAATAATAAAATGTTTTGAGTTTAATATGCCAGGGGAATTAATGTCTTGCACAAATTATATTTCAATCTATTATTTGCTTATAAATGGTTTGTTGAAAGATTTTGTTCACCTTCTGTTAATTATAAAGTTTTGTCAGATATATAAAAACAAATTTAATTTTATAACTTTTTTTTTTAATGCTCAGAACAGAAACTCTAAAATATGTTGATGGAAGCCCTGAATTACACCATAGTGATAACTTTCAGGTTAATTCAAGTTTAAATGACACTCTGTATACCACCAGTGATAATATTTGCGGATGACCTTGAGAACCTTAAATATTTGCTCTTAGTTTTCTGAAATAAATAACGCAAGTCATTAACTTGTCTCGTGTTTTATAAAATTGGCATTAAGGGTAAGCGCAATGCTATGAGAAATGTAGCGTTGCAATCCTTGCGACACTCACGAGATGCCAGTAAAATTTTGGACTTTGTTACAATCACTTTCCAAAAGAAAGTACACCTCGTCAAAGTCAGCGTATATGGAAAATTCTTGTCACACCCTTTTTTTAAGGCGAACAAACAACGCGGACTTTAATGGAAGGTTGAACCTCAAATGTTTACAACAAAACAACAAGAAATAATTAAAAAAAGCTATCAGACAATTGACCAATGCGAAGTTGTTGAGGGCGGTGAGGATTGGAGGGTGATATGTCGAGTGTGGAGTGGGGGACGCGCACCACTGGAGGGGAAGGGTGACTTGTAAGCAACCAGAACACGATGTTAATGATGGTAAGGACCGTGTAGCACTGCCCTGCTCAGTCCCCCCTCCACCGAAAACCTGTTTGGACGTTTAACCCGCCTGCTGACCTCTTTATTTTATTTTAGTTTCGCGTCTTACCACCTTTTGGGTTATGCGCTAATGTACTAATTATGCTAACGATCTTAAGGATTAGGAAAACTTATTTCATTTATTTGAGGTATTTAACATGCAATTTCTCCGAATAACTATATCAACACCCGAGAATTTCTATGAGCAAGAGCGAAAGGGCCTGGGTATTTTGCCGGGTACATTCCACGATCGACACGAGGCCGACGGCTTTTCTTCCCCTTCGAAGGAAGTTGTTCTATTGGACTTCGACCCCGGACAACGGGTCTTGAGGCGAGTATTTTATCCCAAGACCACTGGGGTCAACAACAGGAGGAGTGCTCGTGTGGGGAAAGTGGAAAAACTACTTGACCGAGACTCGAACCTCGCTCATCAGCAGTCTAGTCTAGTGTAAGAGTAGCGCGTCAGAAGTGGGTCGACTTTTATCGTTAATGTATTTTTTTAAACATTAACTCTCAAATCATTATTTATGTGTAATAAGATTCTAGCATTCGAAAACACATTATCAGATTCTAAATCTTAAAATCATTAAAAGGCTATATATTGTTTGAAGCTATGAGGAACTCTTATAGGATTGATGCTATGTTAGAAATTGTTTTTATAAAAAAAACTTAAAGAACACAAATATTATTTTGAAGAACATTTTTCACTGCCACAGGCAACTTTTTCATGTCCAAAGAGTAAACTTAATTAGGTAGACTTACTTGATACTAAAAAACCATTTTATTTTACTTTCTAATTTTGAATTGAAATTTGTTTTAGAGCTCTAATACTGTTTAGCGGTGGTTTATCGTCAACATAATTATAGAACAAACCTAGCAACCAGACAGCCGGACAATAATTTAACAGTTAGAAAACTTTATTAATGTTGTTATGAATAAACATGGTGTCTACTCAACTTGACCAATGAAATTCCCGACTTTTTCCCTGATTTACCCTGATCATTTACTGAAATTTCCGACTAAAAAGTATGTCACATTCTTCTATCTTGCCTCCCCCTCATTTTTCTATTAATCTTTCTATGAATAATAATAAGTTTTAAAATTTGAATATTTTTTTAAAATTCGTATTAAAATTGTTTACTAGGAATTAAAAATATATTACACAGCAACGAACAAAAAAATGACATAATTTACTGATTATTGTATTTAATATTTTGAGTAAAATATCATTTTCCCGGATTTTTATTGTGATTTACCAAATTCCCGACTTATTCCCGCTTTTTCCCGATCACTTCAAATTCCCGGCTAATTCCCGTTTTCCCTGATTTTCCCGGATGGTAGACACCCTGATAAACTATAACAATAATAATGTGTTAAATTGGTTGCTATTTCGATATTTAATTTCCTCTTAAGTTTATAATTATTTACATGACATCAAATTTGAGATTCGTGGGTAAAGTTAAGATTTGTATTCAGATTTGAATTTTTTTTTCGTAGCACCAATTCTTACTAACCATTCAGGTTATATGCTTATGTACTAATTACACTAATGGTTTGAGTATTAGGAAGGTTTAAGAATAAGTGC
Organism: Timema monikensis; assembly: GCA_902151445.1. Lineage (NCBI taxonomy): Eukaryota > Metazoa > Arthropoda > Insecta > Phasmatodea > Timematidae > Timema > Timema monikensis. The sequence goes on along the minus strand of CABFVZ010001380.1, from coordinate 143,872 downwards.
ACCTGCATTTGCATAGAAGAGAGTGAAAAACCATTTAGAGAAAACTAGTCGACGAGGATCCAACCCCAATCTCCCTGTCTTCGGCAATCTAATTTCACATGAGAATAGCACATTAGATCACGCTGCCACCAAAGTTGTTCCAAATCTATTTAAATTAGCACATAGCGCTCAATATAAGTTTTTTTTTTACTTTTTTCTTCAGCACCGCATCTTACTACACGTCCAGGTTGTACACACATGACTAATTAAGTTAGTGAGCAAAAGAAGGTTGAATTTAAAGGAAATGTACCTTCTCAGTACACCCGACCGAGATTCGAATCTCGATCTCCCCGTCATTGGCAGTCTAGTCTACGACAAGCATAGTGCCTTAGACCATGTGGCCACCGAAGTAGTTGCAGGGACTGCTAACGACAGAATCTAACATGGGATGGTTTGTAGGAAATGTATCGGAAACTTGAGTGTGCCCCGCACAAACCCAATCAGGATTCAAACCCCGATCTCCCAGCCAACAGCACCCACTGCGCGATGTACCTCCAACACCAAAGACCCGTCAACTCTTATTGGGTAGTTACAACACAAAGTAAACACCTGGAGTGGCGATGGTCAAATAGGGAACCAATATACTGAAGTTACTGTACCTTTAAGTGCTCAAGCTCTTGATTGGCCGAAGAGGAACCGCAAGGAGATTCGGGGTTATCGTTTTCCGCAGACTCTGATTTGATCACAACACTCACATATTCGAGTGGATTTACCTCCATCTGGGAACCAGAAAAGAAAAAAAACATATTTCTACATTTGCTTTGTCTTTGAAAGCGCCAGAATTACTCGAGTTAACTAAGGACAAGCTTTGGTGGCCGCATGGTCTAAGGCGTCACTCTTCCAATAGACTAGACTGCCAATGACAGGGTTTGAATCTTGGTTGGGTGTACCGAGGATGGTTTCCTAAAATGGTTTTCCACACCCACTCGGCGCAAGTGTGGGTACCCTTCCTCTAAATACAGCCTTCCTAATGTCAATCTCTGTGGTCTTAGGGTAAAGTGCTTGCAAACTCAATTATTGTAATTAGTAAATACGTGTAAAACAGGTAGTAAAACGCTGTGATAAAGAACAAAAATTCCAACCACTGCGGGCGCGTATAGTTCCCCTGGGAACCCATGGTGCGCTGCATTGTCTCATTTCAGTGGTCGAATGCTGCATGATCTAACTTTCGCAATAGACTTTAGTCCCAATGAGATAGGTTAGACTCATAAACAGGTCTACTAAGGGTGGTTTTCTTATTTACCTCCATGCAAATGAAGATACACTTCCTATAATATCAACCTTCCTCCTCCCGAATCCATGAGTGTAATTGTTAAATATGTATACAACCTGAAGAGGTAGTAAGACGCATAAGAAAGCAACAACAAAAAATGTGATTGTGATGGAACGCACAAGTCCACTTTTTGAATTTGAAGTGACGTCGAACAAAATGAATGGGTAATTATAACGAGGGTGAAAAGAGAAAAATAAAAAAAATAACAATATTATTTATCTATAGTTATGTTATAAACGTTACCAATAATGTTTCTACCAAAAGGAGATTTAAATTATCAAGTAATACTAAAAAAATAATATTTTTTTCCCCATTTATTTGGGGGTATTTTAAGGCACACTTTCTAAGCTGATTAACTATATCTGTAATTGAGAATTTCTCTGAGAAAGAGCGAAAAGAGCCTATCAATGTTGCCGGGACCGACAGCTTTACTTCCACTCCAAAGGAAGTTGTGCTACAGATTTTTATAGCTCAAGAAAAATCTGCCGACCCTGGCTGGGTCTGAACCCACAAATATCGGCTCCTTAAGCGAACACTTTACCCCAAGACCACCGAGGTCAACCTCTAATAAATAAATATTCAGGGTTTGTTAAAATAAAACTTCCGGTATAAAATTTTGACTTTTCCAAACTTCGCCTGTTTTCACTGGCTGTTACCACCGGGACATTTAATATAAGCCTGAAAAATGTTTTTCGATCGAACAAATATTATTGTTAGCACGGCGTCTTACTACCCATTCGGCTTATACACTAATGTGTAATGGTAGGGTGATTGTGAGATGAAATGAAGGACCTACAGTTTAACGTGGGATCCGAACCACGGTGGAGGTCTGGCATTCCACACATTCACAAGTTGTGATTAATACACGTCTTGTCAGAGGTGAAGGAAGGGTTTGGTAATCAGATAAATCTGTGCCGGGACCGAGAATTGAACCCCGGACCCCAGCACAGAAGTCTGACACCTTACCCCTAGACCACCAAGTCAGTGATAGAACAAATAAACAGTCAAAATAAATTCAGTTGAATACAAGTTTATGCGGTGTTCGCTAAATTACCTCAGACTCAATTTTTTTTGTTTGTCTGTGGTGAACGTTAGAATATCCCCATTTATGATCGTTCTGCGCACTCTCTGAGGTGTGCATGTCATCCCCCATTTGGAGAGGTTTATTAACAGAAATTTACCAATCTCACACCTGTAACAAATAAAATTAATGTTTTTTTGGGGGGGTCCATCACAATATTAGAGTGGAATATTGACTTTTGGTTGAGAGTCCGTTATTCCAAAGCAAATCATTAGGAACGCTATGAACTATGGTCCAGATTTAATTAGAAACTACAAACTTATTTTTTGTGTTTAACATTTGGAAGACGTGGTTAAATGTTGTAGACGAATGTGTGAAAAAGAGAAACATTAAGAGTTTTAATAATAAAGAGCATGTATGACTCTGTGTATGGATGTTGAAGGAAGTATGTAAGGACAGGGAGGTGTGGAGGAAGTTAGTGAGGATGTATTAAGTTCGGAGTTGTTGTTTTTTGAAATATGTGCACAGTTTCTTGCCTACCTTGTAAGGGAACAGCGTGAACAAAAACTAAACTAAAATAACTCGGTAGTAATAGTACACAAAGAAGGTGTGATTATTTCATTTTACTTTGTAATAATCAGAGAAATAAAATATTTTTCAGCATTCATACAAACAACAACTACTACATTTGGGGTAAATTAATAGGTATGCTAAAGTGAAGTGTGGTCTTGTTCTCATCTTACCTACATTACAAATACATGTTTAGGATGATCAAATACAAGGTGCTGAGGAAGATGAGGCTACTAGAGTGTGTAGGTTACATAATGACGAGTTACATACCCTGTACTCATCGCAAGACATTGTTAGGTTAATCAAGTTGATTACGGTGGACAAGACATGCAGTGTGAATTTAGAATATTGTTCAGGGTACTGGCTAGAACTAGCTCAAGATAAAGATAGGGTGTAATGAGGTGGACTGGGTAGAATAGGAATAGGGTGTAATGAGGTGGACTGGATAGAACTAGCTCAAGATAGGAATAGGTCATAAGTAATTTACTGTATATGCCTATTTAAAATACAGGACCTATTTTAATAGTAGGTTAAGAGATATCTTATAATTCCAGAATTCTATGAAAAATGTTAACCTGTGAAAGGTTAGGTTTTGTTAAGTTGAGATAATTTTGATAGTAAACATGTTGAATTGTTAATGTTGAATTAAAATAATTTTTGTCTCATGTTGTGACAGGATTCAGACTCTCCGCCCGTTCCTTGCAAGAAAACAAAAAAATACCACATCCGCATCTAGCCTCCTTACCCCCCCCCCNAACCTTGCTTAAATTTAAGGACGACATCAATTGATTGTAAAAAATATTTATTTTTTTCCATAATATGAAACAGAAAAAAAATAGTGATCCCAACATATTTGCGTATTTTTCCCCCAATAACTCATAACATATTACTTAACAAAAATTCTTTACTCATAAAATACTTATAAAAATAAGTGACCTAACCTTCTGTGCAAGAAATGATATTTTGTACCCAATTGGATGTTGGTATCTTCATTGTATTTATCATTGTAAACGGTGGTTGGTTCGTATTTGTTTTAGATACCTGTAATTATCACCCTTGCGATACAAGTATAGCGCTCATCGCCCTCACTAAGTAACATTATCTAGCTTCGCACCCAAAGTGTTAATAAACCATTCACAAAGAAATGACATTCCTAATCACAGATAAAATTAACCAGATCATTTTATTTCACGTCTGCCACAAATGTAATTTGAGCAATGACGCACCAAAAACTTATATTTAATAATTAATCATTTCAGTACACAAAGTTAACATAAAAACACAATAATTAATTAATGATCCGTAGAAGAAAAAGTAATAAAACACTCAAATGAGTAATTTTTTTTACTGATTAGATAATGGTAGCGGCCAGTTTGATGCGCATGCGTGAAATGTATTAATGAAAGTAATTAAAATGGAATTAACACGAGGGGATGCACTTTTTCCCTAAACAAAATATTTTATCTCCACATGCGATGTTAGAACATTATAGAAACACCTATATAATAGCAATAATGTCTGCTGCTCCGAGATTAACCCATAATGTTTCATTATAAACGTGTCAGTCTTCGGATGCGATCGTAACTTGTAAGGATTGAAATTATGGTAAGACGATATTAAATTTCAGTATAGAGGGAAATGACGCATGCGCACACTATATATATTAAATATTATTGTTTCTCGCTCGTTAAATGCTCATGTGCAGTGCAATAAATAGTAAATACAGGCTTTTACTGTGGCTAGGTTTTCAAGTTTCTATTATTATTTCGGAATAACCAACTGTTTAAACATTTAAACTGTATCTAAGGAAAGAGCAAGGTCTAAGATTTAAGGGTATGGCTTTTCTTGATTTACATTCAATTCAAATATTCTAGAGAAATTTTAATCATCATCATCAGCTGTAACTATTTCCAACCTGTGGCTGGGTTGGTTTAGTAAAAACAAGGCCGTAGACAGCCAATAATTTCAGGGGGGTTTGGTGGCCACATCTCCCAATTGCTGGAAGCTAGAAAAAATTATAAATGATAAAAAGTTCTATAAGCTCTTTGCAGTGGGTTTTTTGTTTTCATGGTAAAATAACCCCCAAAATGCCGAAGGCTAGGAAAATGTATAAATGTTTAACACCTCTAGAAGTTCTTTTGAACCCTCCCCTATAGTGGTAGATTCCTATTCCTTTTAGACCAAATTATTACCACAGCTAGAGTGTTGTACAAAGAGAAATATACAAATAAATCTTCAGGGACCTTTAATGACCTTTACTCAATCCAGACAAACCCAGGTGTCCATGTTTATACAGAGAGTTTAGAGTTAAAGTTAAAAAAATTAAGAATACAAACTATTAAGGCCTTTGGGCAATTTTATTTATAACAGATTGATATTTGAATGTATAACATATTAATATGACATTAGGTTGCGACTTCTACACAACACATAAGACTTTTAATCATTACATAAATTGTGTCCAGTTGACCAAAAATATAATCAGAGTTAATTGAAAACTAGTAAATAGCCAGGTTTATGACTATATAAGATAAAACAAGGGTGCAAGCTCTACGCTAGACATTTGTTGTTTAATATATAACACAAAATAAATTATCTCCAAACAATCAAAATAATAATCAGAGATTACGAATAATTAATAATAAGGCGGGCAGTAAAGTCGGTTTACAACATAAAAATATTACTCTAATAATGCCAGAATTAAACAATCTTTAAATAGGGGTTCTTCAAGAAATATATAAGAACTACATTGAATTCGAATCTTAGAAGACTGGCTTGTAAATAAAGTACGTAACATATACGCCAGTGCGTAAAGGATATTTCTCAGGTAAAACTTTAACACACAACTTCAACGCAGAAAGACAAAAGGTCAACTAACACGCTAACCTCAACTTAACTAAACTAACCACAATAAATACATTTTATAAGACAATTTCCGTGACTTCTGTATAATATGGAAACGCGCCTAAAAACCTAATATAAATAAAAACTCAACTTCTTCCAGCGCAATTAAGGTGCCTACATATTTAAATATCAGTACGCAAAACCCTTCCCACTAATGCAATAGTTACAAAAAAAAATATTATTTAAATCCCCAACATTACGGCTACTTACATTCTAAGGTGTTCTTTCTTTCATAAGGATGTTTTATTTCACACTTTCTTTTCTTTCATAAGGGTATTTATTTATTTTTACTTATTATCTATATACATTACTAATTAACAAAATTGAAATAATAATAATTCCCAACCCCTTGGGGTTCTTGAAAATAAAAATGTGTCGAAATAAAAAAGTTTTTTCTCATTGTTTATCCCCAAATAGGGCACATATCACTTATCGAGGGGGGTTTGTTGAACTCCCCCCCCACAGCACATAGGGCCTGGTTGGCCGTGTTTGTTGGACTGATGGGATCCCTGCACTATGTCACCGTGCGTCCCCCATATGCCCAACCAATCTCCCCTAACTCGGCCCACTGGCCGGCATCGCCCGCTATCTGACCTCCCCTCCCAGTCTCACACGACTAGAAGGGGGGTCACGACTCCCCAGATTCGACTCCGAGGTCACCTGCCGACGTCGACGAAGGGATTCACAACGCCGTCCCTGATTCGGCGGTAGGGATGGCCAGGAGCGTCGTAATCGCCGATGCCCCTGACGATCATGTTGGAGCTGGCCTGCGCTCGTGTGAAAAAACGTACCGCCAGCCCGCGGATACGGCTGTCCAGGGATGGGAGGCCTGACATGGTCAGGAGAACGCGGTTTGGGACGCGGGGCGGAGCCCCGAGGATCAGACGAAGGAACCGGTGGTATACAGTACGGAAATGATTGTATCTGTATCTAGGTAGATAGGAGAATACGGGAGCGGAATAGAGAAGGATGGACATCACACAGAGCAGAAAAAGTCTGATCTTGTGGCCGTACACCAGCGGACTGGCCGGGCGCAAAAGAGGAGCCAGCTTCAACATGACGCCCCTGGCCCTACCTTCCGCCGAACGCAGGTGCGGGTCCCAGCTGCATTTCGCATCCAGGGTCACCCCCAACCACCGGACTGACGGCGACCACTGGACCGCGGTACCCTCCACACGAAGTGGCTGCAGGGGGCCCGTTCCTCGACGTGTGAACAAAATAGCCTGCGTCTTTTGGGATTGGATGGCAAGGGACCGAGTACGAAGGTAGGCCAACAGTCCCCGCAACGCGAAGGTAAGTTTGGCCCAGACCACCTTAGCGTCCGGGGACTGCGCCAGGATAGCGGTGTCGTCTGCGAACTGGAAGAGCTCTGTTCCGTGCGAGACGGGCATATCTCGCACGAACAGGGAATACAGGATCGGTGAGAGGCAGGAGCCCTGGGGGACCCCTGCCCGTACCGGTCTGGGAGAGGAAAGGGCTCCCTCGACTCCCACTCTGAAGGAGCGGTCGGCGAGGAAGGACTCGAGGAGGCGGAGGATCGGAGGCGGAATACCCGCCCCGGCAAGAGCGGTGAGGAGCCCACGGTGGCTGACACTGTCGAACGCCCCTTTGACGTCCAACACGACGAAGCCCGTCCGGGTCCCGGTGTTGAACGCGCCGGTCACCAGGTCAACTACCTTGGCGACCGCGTGGGTCGTCGACAGGCCCTTCCGAAAGCCGAATTGGTGATCCGGCAGGAGGGGGTTCACCTCCAGCCAGGCCTCCAATCTAGCCAGGATCATTCTCTCCGCCACCTTGCCGACGCAAGAAAGGAGGGAGATGGGTCTGTAGGAAGCCGGGTAGGCTGGGGGCTTCCCCGGCTTATGGATAGGTACGACATACGCCGCCTTCCACTGGTCCGGAAAGTAGAGCAGCGTCAGGACGGCGTTAAGGATTCGGAGGAGGAGTACGAACGCCTTGCGGGGTAGGTGAGTAAGGAGGAGTGGGGAAACCCGGTCGAGCCCCGGGGCGGACGAGGTTTTGAGCCTCGCCAAGGCCCGGGACAGCTCGCGGGGGGTGACCAGTCGAAGGTCGGGGTAGGGTGGGGCTCCCTCGACTGGGGGGAGGAAGGGGTGCTCTAACCCAGGAGGCTCCGGATCTCTCGCCGGCGATCCCGGTCGTCGCGCGAAGCTGGCCTCAAACGCCACCGCCAAGGCCTCCGCTCGGTCCGAGGCGGCGGACGCCAAACCGCCCGCCACGCGCAACTCGGGGATAAGATCGGGCCTGCGGCGCATCCCCTTCAGATGGCGCCACAGGGAGAGATCCTCGGTATCTAGATCTTGGAGCCTCCTGCGTTGAGCCTCCGCCCTCCACCGACGGAGTAGCCGCCGGCAGCGGGAGCGGAGGACTCTGTAGATCTCCCTGGCTCGAAGGATGTGAGACCGCTGCCACAGGGCTCGCGCCCTGTCGCGGAGCCGCATCTCATCTAGGATGAAGGGGGGTAACGGTGGGCCCAAGAGTGGAGGTCGCCTTGCGGGGATGGACGAAGTAGCGGCCGAGAGTAGGGTCGACGCGAAGAGGTGGGCCTGACGGTCCATCTCCGCGACGTCGGGGATGGGTGCGGCGGGAAAGATCGCGCGGGCTAACCTATCCTGGAATCTAGGCCAGTCCGCGCGTCTGTAGTTGAATCGGGGAGGCGTGTCGACGGGCAGCGGAAGAAAATGCAGGTCACATGTCACCGGGTTGTGGTCAGATGACTGGGACAGGTGAGTGACCAGAGGGGAGAGAAAGGGTCTCCTCGTGGTCAGGATGAGGTCCAGGAAGCTGGGGAGGTGCCGGGGGTGTTCGGGAAGATAGGACGGTAGGTGGGGGCGGTGGATGAAGAGGCCGTGCCCGTCCGCACACTTTCTTAAGAACTTGTAGGCGTCAAAGAGTACAGAGAATCGCGGAGAACTGGCTTATATCCTGCTCGTAACAGCGGAGAAAATGAAGATGGATTACATGACGTAAGGTGATGTCATTTACAGCAAATAAGCGCTTGGACTACCTCATCAGCGCCTGCGCACAACGCTGTGAGGTAGTAGAAGATGGAGGGGTGGACACACTTAGCAGCCAATAACCTCCACAAGGCCGCGCTTGCGCACAGACCACTACGTGGGTTTATTCTAGAAGAAACACTGAACGTTCCCGACCGGCCCCAGATATTTTTTACTCTTAGTGGCTGACACAGTCGTCGGCCGGCACGACTTCTTTATTCGTATAGCTGTTAACTGGGGTAAGTTCTGGATGTACTCTTGCTGGCGGAGGTATGCGCTTATAGTTTGTAGCTGCGGTACACTTTGAAGTGCTTTTTATGGTAACACAGCCCCCTAATTTTTATTTTTTATCTTAATTTTGATATTGTTTGAACCATAAATATATATATATATTGTTCATAAAATTTCGTGGGGGGGGGGGGTTTGAACCCCCGAAACCCCCCCTGGCTACAGCTTTGGTAAAATGCCTCCATCTTCCTCTAACTTGCCATAAATCTTCCCCCAAGTGCACACTTTGTGTTATCTGACCCTTCCATCACTTTCTTAGCCTCCCTTACAGTCCTTTTCCTACATATTTCACTATCGTCATTTGCTTTGGCAGCCTCATTATATGCTCGTATGTACACACATGTAAGGAAACTAAACTCATTTAAAAATATTAGATACTAGCTTTAGTGCGAGAAAGATAGGCTATACTACCAATAGGGCCGTAGTATGTAGATGACAGGATATTACGTACAAGTACAAAATACATTGCCCTATAATATATATCTTACTCGTCAAGAATCTATGACTCTCCTCACCATAGAAAATGTATAAATATAGAAACGCCACTAAATATTGGCAAGTAGAACCATATCGCTGGCAGCGCTATTGCCGCGAACTAAAAGACTTGAAGTGGGACATTTCACTTAGAATAAAAATCATTTTCTATTGCGGAATTTTGATTAATTCTTATATAAAATTCAATCAAATGTAAATAAACCACATTATAAAGTGAAAAAATCTATCTAAACACATTTTTTTAAATAAATGACAAATTTCTAACAAAACAGTAATGGTGAATTTTACATAGATTTTACACTTCCTTTTTCTATGGCCTTCACGTCTACGCATTCCTCTGTGACGTCATTGTAAGCAACGCTAAGTTATAGTGACCCAAACTATTTTATGGGATCAGCTAGTCCTATAAGAGTGCCCACCCTATTCTTCTCATTCCACAGCATGTAAACGTTCTAGGTCCAGTAATATGATATTGATGCAAAAAATGTTAGTATGTCTGCATATTATTAGCATGAGCGCAATTCATATATAGCAGGGAAGTTTAAACTACTACGCTTTTATTTTATGGTCTGTTTAAGGTAATATTGTGAGTAGAGAAAATAATTAACATGAGCAGTGAAAGTATTAGAATACATATCAATTATATTTATTGATTGCTTATGATTTTGAAAGCAGACAATTTGACTTAAATTTACCTATATTTAAAATGTTTGTATTATTATTATCATTAGTACTAACAGGATGATGTATTTGTTTTCATGAAGAAAACTTACTTAAAAGTAATTTACTGAAAACCTATTTTTTGTAAATGTTAACTTAAACTATTTCACAATATGAGCACGTTATGCAATTCGTGTCCTGGCATTTTTGTCAATACAGCTTGAACATATTCCTTAAATTCAATCTTTATTCATATACGTTACGCGGGTCCAAAAATGTTATGTAGATCAAAACAAATATCCCAACATTGCTAAGCGGTTATGACAATTGTAATATTACGTACCATTTTGTTAATAACAATTTTAAATTAGAGAAACAAAATGCGATTGCTGGTGAAAACTATCTGTAACATGGGAGTACGTTATTTTCACCATCTGAATCCTTTTATTTCGTCTTTCAGCGTAGATGACCTCATTTGAAAACAGCATGATATTCCCAGCACTTTTATTGAAATGTTGGAACACACAACGAAACGTACGTTTAAACTTCTTGCGATTTCATCGTGGTTAGTACTTCTTAGTCTCACCTGTATAGTAGATGTAATGTATTTATATTTCCTTCAACCAGTTTTAAACTTGGAGTAGAATACAGTTTTTACCACCATGAGGGCGCTGCAATCTACTGTGGTGGCCTTTAATAATACTAATTTTATGTGCCTATTTGTTGTGAGCCATGGTTACCACGAAAAATTAGATGTTCCTTTACCTTAAAACTAGTTTTGATAAATTCATAAATTGTTATAGTATTTTTTGTTTGCAATAATCGAAACATGGGTGATATTTTAATTATCTAAGGACTTGCTAATCATTGTTATTGTTATCAAACACCTTATGAAACTTTAAAAGTTTCATAAGATATTTGTTGTTATTCTTATTTAAAAGCTCATTTGACTTTAGAACAATCCTTATTGGATATTCGTTACTACCCAATCATCTGTCTTTGTCCGATTACTTATCGCGTTTGTATGCGCCATCGCGTCAAGTTTAAAATATGGTTTACAAATATATTATTATTATTATTATTATTATTATTATTATTATTAGCACCGCGTCTTACTACCCGTTCGGGTTATACGCACTTACGCTAATGTGTAATGGTAGGGTGATTGTGAGATGAAATGAAGGACCTACAGTTTAACGTGGAATCCGAACCACGGTGGAGGCCTGGCATTCCCCACATTCACAAGATGTGATTAATACACGTCTTCTCAGAGGTGAAGGAAGGGTTTGGTAATCAGATAAATCTTTGCCGGGACCGAGGATTGAACCCCGGACCTCCAGCACACAAGTCTGACACCTTACCCCTAGACCACCAGGTCACCCGTTTACAAATAAATATATTTTCATTGTTTATTATTATATGATGTTATTTTGGAGAGAAAAAAAGTTAATGAATAGAGGGAAAACGTCACACTTTTTTTATGTGTAATAAACGCAATAACATGACCAAAGATATTAATTTTTTTGATGAAGTTTTGCATAAATTCTGTATTCACAGTGAAAATAAGATCTTGTTGAAAACATACAGGCAAATATTTTTTTACTAAATTTTAATTTTAATTAGGTAGGTACCCAAATGATTTTTTTTTTTTTTCAAACTTCAACATCTTTTGCCATATCTGATATAGAATATATTATTTTCTACACATCAAAATTGGATATTAATATTTTAATAAACTATAAAATTGAATTTTCTCTCTATTCAGAAAAATGTCGTTCTATTTTTTAAATTTTCTTTGTAGCTAGGAAGATTCTTCTTTGAACTTTATCTCTTATTTCCTTATCTTAAAAATCAGTGTAATTTTATTTTTCATTATTGGAGGCCAAAGGAGATAGCGTGTATTTTAAATTGATATACTATCCATTATAACAAGGAACTTATTGAACATATATATAGGACAAAATATATTTAATTTGTTTTAAATTTAAAAACCAACATTAAACCTCTTTAAGTTATAAGATATTTAACATGATAGTTGTAAATAAAGGTACCCTTCACAAGCTAACCTTAGTTGGTTACACTATGGTGTAGCTTATATATATTTTTTATTATTATTTAGCACCGTGTCTTACTACCCATTCCGGTTATACGCTTTAAGTACTAACTACGCTAATGGAATAGGAATTGGGAAGGTTGTAATTAGAGGAAGTGAACCCGCATTTGCGTGGAGGGAGAGTGGAAAACCATTTAGGAAAAACCCCTCCCAGTTCACCCGACCGAGATTCAAAACCCGATCTCCTCGTCCTCGGCAGTCTAGCTCAAAACAAAACTTAGCGCGTTAGCTAACTACATCACCGAGGCTGGTAATAAAGTATAACTATTGTGTTAAACATATAGTACTATACCTGAATTTTTTTTAAAAAAAGTCATAGAAAATTAGTTGATGCCAATTTATTTTCAAAATAATACACATTATTTAAACTAAATAATTTTCACAAAACATCCACAAATTCGAAAGCTTATATAACACCGGCTATATTTTTAGTTGATTTTACAAATGTGAAAATATCTGTTAAATATTTATCTCAGACATCAACCAGCAGTGAATGAAGTCAACACAACCATTTCGATCAAAGTGATTTGAGATATAAAGGATCGACTGATGACTAAACTATTAATGAAAACATTAGGACAACATAACCATCAGGACTAAAGAGCGTCCACAATAGGAGTGTTGCTAACTGACAGCCAGCAGACGGTACTTTATTGCAAACAATGGCGGAATGCGACTAATGCCAACCTGTTTAGTGTTTAGAAACAATCAATATCTGCTTACTAATACTATATTATCAATAAAAAGTGTTAACAAACAAATCTAATACTTCTCTAAGGATTACTGCATAGTTGGCGTTTTCATAACTTATCGAAAGAACAAATTATATTAATAAAACTATTAGGCTTTTATTTCTTGATTATGGCAACAAGAGATATTATAGTACATGAAATAATAAATTTATATATATATTCACACTTGTATATTTTTTTTAGCACCGCGTCTAACTACTTGTTGAGATTATAAAAATGTGTATTAATTACACCACAATGTCTACTCAACTTGACCAATGTAATTACTGGCCTTTTACCTGATCATTTCCTAAAAAATACCCAACTCAAAAATATGTTACACCCCTGTTTTTTATTAATGAATAATAATGAGTTTTACAATTTGAATTTAAAAAAAATGTAATTTGTATTAACATAGTCTAGTAGAAATTATAACATTTTAAAATATATTACACAGCTACAAACCAAAAAAAGACAATTTGAATCACATCGTAATTTAATGATTATTATATTTCATACTTTGAGTTAGGAACTTTTTCCTGTTTTTTTTAATTTACCAGATTCCCGGCTTATTCCCCCAAACACTTATATTCCAGGCTAACTCCAGTGTTCCCGGATTTTCACATGTTGTAGACACCCTGTACACTAGTGGGTTAGGGATTATGCACCCGCATTGGCGTGGAGGGAGAGTGAAAAACCCTCAGTGCACCTGACCAGGACCGAACCTCGATCTCCCCGTCTTCAGCAGTCTAGTCCAACACGAGATTAGCGCGTTAGACCATGCGCTGAGTATAATGACACTATTAATAAGGGGATCCTGATGTCATAGACGAGTGGTTGAGGTCACTGTAAAGTTCTTGATCTGACCTTAATAAACACTGTGTGACAAGGACAAGCGCGGAAGTCAACTTGGCCATTTTTTTCTCTTGTTTACCATTTGTCCTTTACATAAAAACTTAAGAAACATACAGGAAAACAAAAGGTGATAGGGCGGTTTTTTATTATTTTCCCGCCCCTTCACCCACTGTAATCAATTATCAGGGTGCTACATGTTTTCGTGTTATCAGTGTTATAAATGTTCTATGCCGGTCTACGATCGAGAGCCCTTTGGGGGCAGGTGCTCGTTGTGTGCATCGTCTTAAGTGCTTCACGCAAATGTCGGTAAACTGTGTTACACCCAAATAAATCTAAACAAACCAACAGATTAAAAATGGAAGTTATGTTTGAAAATATTTAGTTTTTCTTACGTTTAAATCATTGTAAGTCTCTTTTTTTTTCTGGTCTACTTTTGTTAAAGGAATGTGTCGCGAAATTGCTTCGGTGGTCACATGGTCTTCTGACACTCTAGACTATACTATAGACTAGGCTACTATTGACAAGGAGATCAAGGCTCAAATCTCGGTCGGGTGTACTGAGGATGGTTTTCCACTCTCCCTCCACACAAATGCAGGTACTATTCCTCTAAATTTAACTTTCCTCATCCCTTAAATCATTTAGCGTAATTAGTATCGGTATATAAGCGTATAACCTGAATCGATAGTAAGACACGGTGCTAAGAAGAATCTCTAGAAACTTATATTAAAATTGTGTATAATATGCTTTTACAAAGTTTACATACACACTAGGGGTGTGCAAAGTCCCGCTTTTTTCAATTTGAATCGAAAATATGAAATATTCTTGAAGCTGAATCAAAGTTTGAATATTTTTTGTTAGTTATTTTACTCTTGAAAATATATTATATTGAGGTCATTTAAATTACTTTATGGACTAAAATTAATTGGTAAATGTTTTATAATGCACAAATGTTTGTAATATTTTGTTTCAATCTGATAAATCAAGTTATAACAACATACAATTCAACTAAACAACATTTTCACCATTTGAATATTAGTTTGTATGTAAAAAAAAGCTCATATTGGCAGTAATTGAGCAAAAATTGAATATTTTAGCTGTAAATATTTTTATCGGTGAAGCTTTGAAGCTTGAATTTTTTCCGAAGCTGAGTCAAGGCTGATGTTTGTTTCGAAGTCAAGTCGAAGTTTCTAAGCTTTACACACCCCTAATACACAACATGGTTAGTGAGTATGAATCAACGAGATAGTTGAATTAGAAAATTGTTGATTTAAAAAACAAAGATCATTCATAACCCCCCCAAAATAAAGTTAGATAAATAGGAAAAATCAGTGCCGGGTTTATGTGTGCAGGGCCCTGGGGCCATGAACCCATGTAAATTACACCAGAGCATGTCTGAGGAAAGGCAAAAAAACAAAGCAACTCAATGATCAACAGGGACTTTACTGGTAACTCTTTCAAGTATCGGAATGATATTTTTCAATTCAAACTGCACATCCATGCATTTGCTTTATCTAATTGTTATACGTACATAACAAGATAGCATCGACAATAGAAAATTAAGAGTTAATGTTTTATTTCTTTAGGGGCCCCGGGATAATCATTCCCCTTAAATCCGGCACTGGGAAGAAGTGCTTTTTATTTTTTTTAAGTCTTCAAGCTATTAAAATGACATAACATCTAATGATCTAAACTACATTAGGTCCTAAATGTATTTATTGTTCTAAGGAAATCTATTATTAATTTTATATTGTGTAACTTTTAGGGTATGATTATTTATTGAATATTAATAGTATTGTAGTAAATTACAGTACGTATCAGATAGAATCTTGCAAAAGTAATTACTCTGTAAAACTTATGCATGTTCGTGATAATACAAGTCAACATTATTCTAGAAATATGGGTACAAGGTCAGCTGTTATCTTTCTGTCCAGTGACAGCAGTGTAAAGTGTGAACTGTGTTCCTCTCTGTCCAGTGACAGAAGTGTAAAGTGTGGACTGTGTTACTCTCTGTCCAGTGACAGCAGTGTACATTGTGAACTGTGTTGTTCTTTGTCCAGTGGTAGCAGTGTATAGTGTGGACCGTGTTACTCTCTGTCCAGTGACAGCAGTGTAAAGTGTGGACTGTGTTCCTCTCTGTCCAGTGACAGCAGTGTAAAGTGTGGACTGTGTTCCTCTTTGTCCAGTGACAGCAGTGTGAAGTGTGTTCCTCTCTGTCCAGTGACAGCAGTGTAAAGTGTGTTCCTCTCTGTCCAGTGACAGCAGTGTAAAGTGTGGACTGTGTTCCTCTCTGTCTCAGTGACAGCAGTGTAAAGTGTGGACTGTGTTCCTCTCTGTCCAGTGACAGCAGTGTAAAGTGTGTTCCTCTCTGTCCAGTGACAGCAGTGTAAAGTGTGAACTTTGTTCCTTTATTCTAAATATAACATCTATGTGTAATTATTAGAGTAACAAGATTTCTAAAAAAATGTCAATCATTAAATCAAAGATTTATGATCCAAACTTAACATACAATATAAGGCTTACGTTAGTTAGAAATAATATGTCTTGAATAAACGATTGTTAATGCACAGAACTTGATTTTCTGTCAAAACGTGAAATTTAAGAAAAGAAAAAAAATCTTAGTAAAAACAATTATTTGACTTATATATAAGCCTAATTAAAGGAGTTCGAGTAGGAATTTTCCACTTTGAGTAATGTAGAGCATTATTTGTATAAGAAACATTTCAAGTTCAATTCCTGTAATTGATCCACGCATAAAAAAATCTGTTATAAAATCATATCATGTAGAGGAAAAGGAAGATTTAAATACCATATGACTTGAAAGAAAAAAGACAATTCTGGGATCTGAAGGAGGCCTGTCATAAGACGGAATACCCCCAATGATTATAATATATTATGAATCCAAAAATGCTACAATGTTCTCTAAATATGTTTTGATAGTCATTTTAATGTAATATGTAAAAGTTTGTTAAAACCATGTAATGTGTTTCTAAACAACAGTTAAGACACTCCTTAGATGTTCATCAAGCTTTTTTTAGTACTGTGTTTTATTACTTGTTCAGGTTACAAACATTCTGTATGTACTAACTATGGTGATGAGGAAGGATGAATCTTGGAGGAAGCGTACCCACATTTGCGTGGAGCAAGAGTCGAAAACCACTCCGATTGCACACAACCGGCATTGGAACTCCAATCTACCCGTCATCGGCAATCTAGTTTATTGCGAGAGTGACGCCTTAAACCATGCGGCCACTGAACCAGGTACCCTAACTATTGCATAGGTAGGTCTGTAGTAGATTGTATTTTCAATTTACTAGCGGCGTAATGAGAACTCTTTTACTCAATTCAGATTTTTAGTTTTTTTCGATTCTTACTCGGTTACATTTACAATCTCACTATATATTTTTTATGGTAGCATCGAATTGGGATTCAAGAAAAGACTAGTGTTCTTTGCAATGTTTATGGCAAAACTTTTTTTTTGCTAAAATAAATCAAATATTGTTTCAATATAAACCAAGAGTTTAATTCTCTACACACTGTGATATCAACAGTTGTTGAATATCTTGTCAAGGGTGTCCTGGAATTTAATGACAACTTTTTCTCTTCATTTAATAAGTTTCTCATCTAATGTTGCTATGCTCTTGACAGATATTCAACAACTGTTGATATAAACGTGTGAATAAAATTAAACTCTAGATTTCTACTGGAGGAATATTTGATTTATTCTTACATCCACTTTTATCCTACCTTAAAAGCATCCTACTACAGAATTTAAAAAAACAAGTGATACATGAGGATGTTCAACTCGAAACAAACTTGAATTGAATACATGAGATATTCATGAAGCCGAAAAAAATATTTTTTGTTAGCTGTTTTATGCTTGAAAAATATATATTTTGGCTATTTAAATTACTATGAAAATGTTTATTACACAATTGTTTCTAGTACCGGAATTTAGATTAATTCAGATAAATCCATTTACAATTCAATTACTTTAGATTAATTCATATAAATATTGTCTTGTACTTAACCTAAAAGCTCAGAATGGTAATAATTCCCCATTATTGGCGAAGAGTCATTATTGTCAGAGCCAGAATTTTTTTTCTCCCAAACGAATGAACAAATCATCCTATTTTGAATTATACCATTTTATTTCAAGTTCCAGAACTTTTCGAGGTTTTGAAGGGCTAAGAATCGTTTAAAATCGTGATATTAAAAGATAAATTCACAATTGGTTTGATAGCAGTAATTACAAGATATTCAACTTTTATTTAAATTTTTACGTTCTTATACAAAGAAAATCAAAGTAAATGTATATGCCTAGCAAGAATGTTTAGTACAACATTGTCTTTATCTATTAAATACAAACTAGATTAAAATATGTATAGTAAATGGGGGACTAAATCTTTCCATAAAAGTTGATTTCTACTTCTAATAAGTGTATGTGTTTAAATCCAGAATCAACTTCCTCTTATTAAAAAAAAGCTTCTTCACCTCTAAGTGAGTCCTTGGTCTAAATTCAATGTTCCTTCCCTCTAAGTGAGTCCTTGGTCTAAATTCAATGTTCCTTCAAGGTGAGGATAAAAGGAGACTAAGTACTTTTGCAATTTGTATAGCAAAACATTTTTTTGGGTCAAAATAAATCAAATATTTCTCCAGTAGAAACATAATAGTTTAATTTTCTTCACGTGGTGATATCAACAGTTGTTAAATATCTGACAAGGGTGTCCTGCAATTTGATGACAACTTTTTTTCTTAATTTAAAAAGTTTGTTGTATAATGTCGCTATGCGCTTGACAGATATTCAAAAACTGTTGATATCACCACGTGAAGAAAATTAAATTATATGTTTATACTGGAGAAATATTTTATTTATTTTGACTAAAAAAAAATTGGTATACATTAAAAACTGCAAAAACACTCCTTTATCTCCAGCAAAAGACTTGTTTTTTTAGTTTAAAGCTTACACCATGTGCTTAGTTACATGATAGTGATAAGGTATAATACTTAGAAAACAAATTCAGAATAGTTTGACATTTTCATAATTTTATTTTTAGTTTGGACATTTTAATTAAAATAATGATAAACTAAACTATAAAAGATTTCTAAGAACTGCCTACAATGTAAATAAATAAATAAACACAAGATTTAGAAAATGGTGACCGTATAGTTTACTAGAATTGATACTTTCACTTCAATTCGCATATCGCCCCGTCAATTTATTTTTCTTCCTCTGATTGGTTCTACTAACACTAGTTTGATTTTTCTTTTTTTTTTTTAAATCAATTTCTACATTTTACAATATTCAGTCCTTTTTTCATAGTAAGAACCTCATCTGACAGCTAGAAAAGTTACTAGACCTACTTTCACATATTTATACATCAAATCATGTGATCTGCAACTCTCACTTTTGATAGAAAAATACCTAAAAAATACCCCACATGGGGTGATTCTGTGATCGAGAAGTCACCATTAGCAACGAAAGTTCTAACATTTGCGGATAGAAGGTGTCATGTGGTCAGAACAACAAACCCTCTAGTCGTTAATTTCAGTTCTCTCAAATGGGGCCGCTATTTTTTCCGTTCAAGTTACTCCTCAAATATCCTCTCGAAGATTAGTTTGACCCAGACCCCAAGTGTTTCACAGAAAAATTCTGGAGGCGACAGAGATCGAACGTGGGACCTGTATCCAGAAATTCTGACTACTAAAACCACAGAGACGGTCATAAATACTTTTAAAATAACTTTAATAACAAATTATGTTGATAAAAAAAAAGTTTGTATTTTATACGATAGCCTTCGTACGAAAAATGAACTAAAGTTTAGCCATTGGTTCTGCTCAATGGTGGACGCCAGGACAGGCATTTGTCATTGCCGTGAAACACAGACTGTACCAAGAAATATTTTTTTATAATACCTTCAGCAGCCTTTTAATTATCACTTTGATTGATAAGAGGTACCACTTGCAAGGTTATACATTAAAACTTTTAGTAATGCTAACAAGACCGAACAAATGACTGTTATATCTGGTTAGAGCGCGCCGGAGTAAATCTGTTATATCTGGTTAGACCGCGCCAGAGTAAATCATGAGTCAGATTAGAAGAGATTACCGGCACACTTAACTGAGTGATAACGAAGCATAAATTGTTTGGATAAAACACTAAAAAACATTATCTAAAGGAAATCTTTCACTATCACAGGCAACTTCTTCAGTTTCTAAGACTAAATGTTTGATCTGTTGGACTTTATGGTTGATTCTCTGAACCTGTAGAAGTTATCGTTGGCAATGAAAGTTTTAAAAAAAGGTTTTTTATTTACACACTTACAACTTGATCATAATTCAGGTAAATGTGCCTGACAGCCATCCCTCCTAATTAAACCCACAATTATATTGGGGAGTAATTTTTGAGCCAATAATATTTGTTTTTAAATATAAATATACCATGTAGGTTTAGTCTACTCTGCATTTTAAATGAGTCTAGGAGGTGTTTGGTGGTAGTAAAGTATTTCCCATGTCAAAAAAAAGCGGAAAAAAAACTACAGCATTCATACTTTCATTCAGGGCTGTGAAGTCGGGAGCAATTTTGGGGACAGTAGAGGAGTTTGTAAAAATGTGCCGACTCTGGCTTCAAAATGAAAACTTATAACAGATTTTTTTTTTTTTTTTGTAATTTGGATTGACAAATTTATTAAAATATAAATTCACATGAAGTAATCTGTTTTGGACCATTTTACCACAGTAAATTTGTTATTACTAATTAATTATATTTGTAAGAAGGTATAGGAAAGGTGGATGGAAATGTATAAAAGAAACCAACACGGTATGGATTTTACAATGAAAAGAACAACACTTTACACTACTGACGCTGGACAAAGAGGTAATGACTGCCTTTTGAAGAAAATCTATCGTTACCCCCGACTTAGGTTTCATTCTATCATGACTCATCAGGAGGGAGTGTGAAACACAACTTCCCCTAAAAGAGGAAACCAAAAAACACAAACGGTAGATAAATTTAAAATTGTAAAGAATGGAAGGACACATAGATAAGATCATGTAAAAGGTATAACATAAAAGACAAACATAACTAATATATTTTAGAGATTCATGAAGGTGTCAGTCAGACAGTGGACAAATTGAGGAGTCGAAGGTTTGTCGTACCAGTCCCACAGCCCTGCTTCCATTCTGGCCCTACCCACACCGCGCCTACCTGCAGAGTAGAGTTTCGTGTCTAACCTCGCAGCAGTACCAACTTGCGATACTCAAAAAATTCAGATTAATTTTTTTTTCAACAACACAGGATTATTTCCAACGGTTCACAGGCCGAGTATAAGATCTGTGTGTCCCAGACATACGCCCCCCCTCTTGGCCTGTTTACCACAACCTTCCTTGACGCACCTCTTTTTGATACAAGCGCCGCCATGCGAGGCGCAGAATTTCCCTTTCTGAGAAAATTTGTGACAATTTTCAAAATGGCACTTCCTTTTTTTCGAGAAACCACCGTGCCTGAGACAATATCCACCTTTCTTAGCTTGCTTGTCGCAAGCACTCCTGTTGCAGAGTTTCTGATAGTACGTACCACCGTGCGGAGCGCAATATCCACCTTTCTGAGCGTACTTGCGGCAGTTATCCTTCATGCACTTCCTCGTGTAGTAGCTACCTCCGTGAGTCACGCAATACTTGTCCTTCTTTGCCGGTTTGGTGCAACCCTCCGACTTGCAGTTGTACTTGTAGTACGTACCGCCGTGAGACACGCAATACCCGCCCTTACGGCCGCGCTTAGTGCAGTCCTCCACCTTGCACTTGTTCGCGTGATATGTACCGCCGTGCGACGAGCAGTACTCGTCTTTCTTCGCCGGTCTCGAGCATCCTTCTTCTTTGCAAGTGTACTTGTAGAACTGTCCTCCGTGCGCCAGGCAGTAGCCTCCTTTCAGACGCCGCTTGGTGCAATTGTCTGCCTTGCAGTTGTATTTGTAGCGGGTACCGCCGTGCGCGACGCAGAACCCGTTCTTTTTAGCGTTCTTAGTACAATCGTCTGCATTGCACTTCTTCCGATTATATTTACGACGAGGCTGATCGGACTTCGTCTTCCCTTCCTTCTGGTCACGGGACTTCATCACTAAGTTGATTGGTTGATAGTCTGGTGAGTCGTCAACGTCATCCTGCCACCAAACAAATAGAACATCATAGTATAAATAACTAAAACTACGGTCCAATGTTCATAGGAAGAACCTTATCTGACAACTAGAAAAGTTACCAACAATATACTAATACACACCTCAATATCCTGATTCAAAGAATCAGAATCACTCGAATACCCATCATGCTCTGCAGCTTCAGATTTGATCTGCACATCCAAGAAGTCTAGTGGATTTAAGTCTGCCTGAAAACACAACAGAGGCATATTGTCTCAACTAGTGTTTGAGATCCTTATCATTATTTGGTCTTTAAAAGGAAGTGAATTTATTAGGGATGTGCGAAACTTCAGCTTGGCTTCGAAATAAACATCGGCTTCGAAACAAACATCAGCTTTGACTTGGCTTCAAGACAAACATAAGCTTAGACTTGGCTTCAAGACAAACATAAGCTTCGACTTGACTTCGAGACAAACATAAGCTTCGACTTGACTTCGAGACAAACATAAGCTTCGACTTGGCTTCGAGACAAACATAAGCTTCGACTTGGCTTCGAAACAAACATAAGCTTTGAATTGGCTTCGAGACAAACATAAGCTTCGACTTGGCTTCAAGACAAACATAAGCTTCGACTTGACTTCGAGAAAAACATAAGCTTCGACTTGACTTCGAGACAAACATAAGCTTCGACTTGACTTCGAAACAAACATAAGCTTCGACTTGGCTTCGAGACAAACATAAGCTTCGACTTGGATTCAAGACAAACATAAGCTTCGACTTGGCTTCGAGACAAACATAAGCTTCGACTTGGATTCAAGACAAACATAAGCTTAGACTTGGTTTGGAGACAAACATCAGCTTCGACTTGGATTCAAGACAAACATAAGCTTCGACTTGGATTCAAGACAAACATAAGCTTAGACTTGGTTTGGAGACAAACATCAGCTTTGACTTTGAAGCTTCACCAATAAAAAATTTTGATAGATAAAATACGCCATTTATGTTTAATTACAGCCATTCTGAGCTGTTTTGTACGTTACAAATTAAAATTTTAAAAATCCGAAGCAATTGAATTTCATGTTGTGGTAATAACTTAATTTGTCAGATTAACACGAAATTTTACAAACAAATTGTACAATAAAATAATTACCAAGCAATTTTAATGCATAAAGTAATATAAATAACCACAATATATTTTTTCCAGAATAAAACAACTAAAAGAAATTATTCAAACTCCGATTCAACTTAAATAGTATTTCATATATTTGATTTGACTTCGCTTCGAATTGAAACGGTGGACTTCACACACCCCTAGAGTTTATATTACATAGATATCGGATGACACCTCTTAGCTCAGTCAGTAGAATGCATACCCAATGAGCTAAGAGTCCCAGGTTATATTCCCGTCATGGCCGAAGAATTTATCATTGGTGAAATACGGTTCTACTCTTTCACAGTGATGAATTGACAGCCGGGGGACTGGATGTTGTGCCTGTCCTAGTCTTAAGTTGTATTATTAAGCTACGACAAGCCTAGCAAGCAGGTGGTGGAAAATATATGGCTTGAATAAAAAATTGACCACAGGCTGGGAAAAAAGATAACAGAATGTTGAATCCTATGGTATATGAGAGATTTGATATTTGTAAGAAATTAATAGATGAGTCAAATCCACTATTTTAAAAATCCAAATCTTTATTCAACTTTCGTATCCCAAATATCATATTCGAATCCAGATTTTGGAGAAAAATGACCCTCATAGGAAATAAGAATATAAAAAAATAATATAAAGAGTAACTAAATGTTAACATTTATTATAACATTCTACAATCAGTTAAGTGTTAAATTACTGGTATGGGTTCTGTTTGTTGGGTTCGTCCTATAATTAGAATTGGTTTCTAACCACCAATAAGCAGATCTCTTAAGACAAATCACAAATGAAAAAATGATTATATTATTTGAGGATTTGAGTGATGAATACGATATTTTATCGAATCCTCAAATATCCTTAAGGATTCAAGGATTCCATTCGTAATTAAAGTCCTAAAAAAGTATCTTGAATACAATTATGAAGACCTTGTCTTGATCGAACTCAATGTATTATATTTGTAAGAAGGTCGATGGAAACATATAAAAGGAACTAACACAGTTCACACTTTACACTGCTGACACTGGACAAAGAGGTAAGGGTTGTCGGGTGGGCATTACAAAATCACAATCGGGTACGGGCATTTCATTTTGCAAACAACTTTGTTACAGGGCTATTAAATTTTAAATTAAAAGTTAAAACGGTCACATTTGATTAAAAAAAAAATTAAAATGTTTAGTTTAGCTCAATAATTTATAGTTAATACTAGAGTAGATTTCGCTTTGCTTTATGAAAGTTCTGTTCCTAACAAATCTGGCTGATGGAATAAATTAAAGAAATGTAAAGAAAACTAATTTAGATTAAGTTTTCACAGCATAGTGGCTAAAAACCTCAATATGGAAATGTTGAGCTTGTTATGTTGTTGGCATTGACACAGAAAATTAAATCGTAGAAATCTTGATTTTGCTATGTTGTAGACTTGTAAACCGTGAGAAACATTATTGTAGTTTTGTTGAAAGCAAACATTATAATTTACAAATTAATAAAAATTAATACTTACCATATTGTGTCGTGACCTTTTATAAGTTTGTATCCACCGTTCATATACCCTCTTCCAAATATAATAAGATTACCTCAAAAAACGAAAAATAGGTAGCCTATTTCTGTTTTATATTATTATTATTATTATAATTATATTCGCGTATAATCATGTTGGTCAATATTTTCAAGACTGTGTTTCGTTAAATAAAGGATAGAACCAAATTCTTTTTATTCACTCTTAAATGTGAAAAATATTTCAGATACTCGAATTTTAAATATTCATAAACTCTGTTACAATCTTCTTTTTTTTTTACCCCCTTGTCACATATTTTCAACCCGTTGTTGTTGTTGTTGTTGTTGTTATTATTATTAGCACCGCATCTTACTACCCGTTCGGGTTATACACACTTATGCTAATGTGTAATGGTAGGGTTATTGTGAGATAAAATGGAGGACCTACAGTTTAACGTGGGATCCGAACCACGGTGGAGGCCTGGCATTCCACACATTCACAAGTTGTGATTAATACACGTCTTTTCAACCCATTATAATATTACGTCACAATATCATGTACACACCCATCCCTTTATTTAAATAGTACTTTTAACTGTAGAACCTTTATAAGACGCTTTTGGTGAACATGTTCACCAAGTTCATCAAGTTCGGTGATCAAAGTCAACCGTTGTTTGTTTACATGTCCGTGAAGTCGGGTTGATTTTAAAATAAATACACTTAACGGTAATGTGATGTCACAAATTATCTAATTCCCCCTTATCTTGCTTGGTCACACCGAGCTCTCCTGTTAGTCCTTAAGGATATGCAGGATTCAAATACTCGAAGGATCTATTCATACTCAAACATAACCGCTATCAAAGTTGACAGATTCAACGTCACAGCGTACGATATATATTTACCTCGGGTGGGTTGTTCCCTCTTCTGGTTTTCATGCGAGTGCCCCCGTGGGGTCCCTCGTCCTCACTTTCCATNCCCCAGAAGTGTGCCGAGCTTCGATCTTGCTTCGAAAACAATTCCGCAGCTTAGCAAATACAAATATTTAAAGCTAAAATGTTTATTTTACGATAAATTGTTGCCATTCTAAGTTTTTATATAAAGTACAAAATAATATTCACACGACCCTCTTCAGTGGCCGAATGGTCTGTCACTCTGGCCTGCTGAAAGTGTAACTATCGTAGTTCGAATCCTGGTCGGGTCTATTGAGGGTTGTTTTTCCTAAACTGTTTCCCTCTCTATCTCATATGCGTACAACCTGAACAGGTAGTAAGACTTAATAAAAATTATTCATATCCATCACTGTTTCCAGAATGTGGTCAGTGTTTTATTCAAGCCATATATTTCCATTACCGGCTGGCTAAGCCTGTCATAGCTTCATATGACTTATAATATAACTTTAGACTAGGACAGGCACAACATCCAGTCCCCCGCTCGTTAATTCATCCCCGTGAAAGGGTTAACCCACACTTCACCAATGATCCATGTTTTGGCCGTGCCGGGAATCAAACCCGGGACCCTCAGCTCAGTAGACAGACACACTACTGACTGAGCTAATGTGTCGGATAAGTTGTGATAGTTAACTTAATCTAATATAGTAAAACAAAATATTACAAACAAGTGCGCAATAAAACATAGTCGATGTAATTTTGACTGAAAAAGGTTAGATAAATAACCAGAGTAATATATTTTTCAAGCAAAAAAACAATCAACAAAAATAAATAATCAAACTTTGATTAGGCCTTGAGAATGTTTCAAATATTCAATTCGAGTTCACCTCGAAATGAAATTGTGGTCTTGCCACACCCTTATAGCCTAGCATACAATTCAACGGGCATGGGCCCCGGCAATAAATGTGGTCCATTCTGCCCAGAAACATGATCTTAAGGTGGGATGGAAAGGGACGTGAGAAAAGGGTAGTGTTTTGGCAGTTTTTATGGCAAAAATAAATTACATATTTCTTCTATAGAAACGTATAGTTTAATTTTCTCCACCCGGTGAAATCAACAGTTGTTGAATATCTGTCATAAGCAGAGCGACATTAGACGACAAACTTTTTAAATGAAGAGAAAAAGTTGTCATTAAATTCCAGGACACCCTCAACAGATATTCAAGAAATTTTGAGGTCACCATGTGGAGAAAATTAAATTTTATGTTTGTACCGGAGCAATATTTCATTTATTTTCACCAGAAAATGCCAAAAACGCTGACTTTTTCTTGTGTTCCCTTCCAAACCCCCTTAAGGAGTTCAAATAACACCGCTGAACGTTTTAAAATGATCTGGGAAAATGGGTAAATGTAACAATGAAAGCGCTACAAATATATTGACGGATGACAATAAACTGCTAGCATTAAATATAAAGTCCAGCTCTGATGGCCGCACGGCCCAAGGCGTCACTCACGTGTTAAAACTAAGACAGAGACATTAGAGTTCATATTCTGGTTGGGTATACTGAGGGTAGGTTTTTCCAAAATGGTTTTCCACTTTGCCATCAAGCAAATATGGG
Source organism: Timema monikensis (assembly GCA_902151445.1). NCBI lineage: Eukaryota > Metazoa > Arthropoda > Insecta > Phasmatodea > Timematidae > Timema > Timema monikensis. Next base: position 116,638 of record CABFVZ010001380.1, on the reverse strand, counting down.
TACACTTCCTCCAAATCCAACCTTCCTAATCCTTAAATGATTAGTATAATTAGTATGTATTTGTGTAACACAAACATGTACCAAGACACGGTCCTGAAACAATTTAATGAAATACTTGTGAATGGACGACAATAAACAGCAAGCTTTTGAATACTAAAAGAAAAACCAAACAAACTGATTAGAACAAATATTATCTCGATCTAGTAGTCTGCCTAGTCTTGGGTCTACATCTTTACCTCAGGGTCTATATCTTTACATCAGGGTCTACATCTTTACATCAGGGTCTATATCTTTACATCAGGGTCTACATCTTTACCTCAGGGTCTATATCTTTACCTCAGGGTCTGTATCTTTACCTCAGGGTCTGTATCTTTACCTCAGGGTCTATATCTTTACCTCAGGGTCTGTATCTTTACCTCAGGGTCTGTATCTTTACCTCAGGGTCTGTATCTTTACCTCAGGGTCTGTATCTTTACCTCAGGGTCTGTATCTTTACCTCAGGGTCTATATCTTTACCTCAGGGTCTATATCTTTACATCAGGGTCTACATCTTTACCTCAGGGTCTATATCTTTACATCAGGGTCTATATCTTTACATCAGGGTCTATATCTTTACCTCAGGGTCTATATCTTTACCTCAGGGTCTATATCTTTACCGCAGGATCTGTATCTTTACCTCAGGGTCTGTATCTTTACCTCAGGGTCTGTATCTTTACCTCAGGGTCTGTATCTTTACATCAGGGTCTATAGCTTTACCTCAGGGTCTGTATCTTTCTCTTGCTTTATTGTGATGTTGAGCACTCCAGGCTGGGTATCTGGTCGGTTCTGTTGGCTCTGCCATGTCCACAGCCACAAGATCGGAGGGCTCCAAACTCTCAACCTAAAACAATTCATGTCTTGGGTGATCGGAAAATATATTATACATGGAGGCTATGTCGGAAAATATTTCAATATCATGTTTAAATTGGTTGGCCACGTAAAAAGAACGAGAACAAGACGGTTGGCAGAGAGGAGGTGACAAAGAGACCAAAAGGTAGACCTAAGAAGCGGTGGATTGACCAGATCACCAGTGAAGTGGCGATAATAAATAAGAACTGGAGAGAAGTAACGGAAAACCAAACATTCATGAACCGTGTGGAATGTAGAAGGCACCTGGAACCGCTGGAAGTTATATATTTAGCACCATGTCTTAACACCCGTTCTTGCTATATGCTTATATACTAGTTAAGCTAATGGTTTTAGAGATGAGGAAGGTTGAATTTTAAAGGAAGTGTACATGAATTTGAGTGGAGGGAGAGTATAGAGCCATTTTGGATAAATCAACCTCAATAAAGCCGACCCGAGATTCGAGCCTCCCGTTCATCGGCGGTCTAGTCTACACCTTGGTCCATGTGGCCACCAAAGCTGGTAATAAAAAATGTAATAAGTAGCTCAGAAGCAGGGTCAAATGGGACACATGTTCATGTGAACTTTTCCCATTATTTCTGTGTCTTGGAGGACTCACTTCAGCGGGGGATACAAGTTTTAGTACACCCTGTATATTATAATATGATATAAATTCAGAATTTTGAAGCTTTGTACAAGATAACTTCTGGGGATGGGGGCTTTAATCCTTAAAAATGTTAAAGGATTTGAAAAAATCTCAGATTTGAAAAACAAATCCTTAAAAAAATTTCTTTACAATTTAAATTCATTTTTAAAGCTCTAATACTGTTTATTAAGTGGCTTAGAACCAATAATAATTATAGGATGAATTCACAACAAGACCCCAGACCGGTAATTTAAAACTTAACTGAATGTATGAATATTATAATGAATGGATTATAAGAAACAATGTTAACATTTAGTTACTATTTTATATTATTATTTTACGTTTATATTTCCTCTTAGGCTCATGAATTTTTCCAAGATTCAGATTTAGAATTTTAAGGTAAAGTGGATATTCATGTTCATAAAATAGTAGATTCGACTTAACTCTAATAACTACTTTACCTCAGGGTCTATATCTTTACCTCAGGGTCTGTATCTTTACCTCAGGGTCTATAGCTTTACCTCAGGGTCTATATCTTTACCTCAGGGTCTGTATCTTTACCTCAGGGTCTATAGCTTTACCTCAGGGTCTTATCTTTACCTCAGGGTCTGTATCTTTACCTCAGGGTCTGTATCTTTACCTCAGGGTCTGTATCTTTACCTCAGGGTCTGTATCTTTACCTCAGGGTCTGTATCTTTACCTCAGGGTCTGTATCTTTACCTCAGGGTCTATAGCTTTACCTCAGGGTCTATATCTTTACCTCAGGGTCTATATCTTTACCTCAGGGTCTATATCTTTACCTCAGGGTCTATATCTTTACCTCAGGGTCTATAGCTTTACCTCAGGGTCTGTATCTTTACCTCAGGGTCTCTATCTTTACCTCAGGGTCTATAGCTTTACCTCAGGGTCTGTATCTTTACCTCAGGGTCTATATCTTTACCTCAGGGTCTATAGCTTTACCTCAGCGTCTGTATCTTTCTCTTGCTTTATTGTGATGTTGAGCACTCCAGGCTGGGTATCGGTCGGTTCTGTTGGCTCTGCCATGTCCACAGCCACAAGATCGGAGGGCTCCAAACTCTCAACCTAAAACAATTCATGTCTTGGGTGACCGCAAAATACATATATACTACCTGTTTGGTTTACATGCCTATGTACTCATTTAATGGTAGTATAAACAAATCTGTGTTGAGATCAGTGATGTGGAGTCTGGAACCTAAGCCTTCGACTCCCGACTCCTTTGTATATGTCTAACGTATATTAATTAATTATCAATAACAAATTGATTGCGCTAAAATGCTCGGAAACAGATTACTTCATGGCGAGCTTCTTTACATTGCGAGGTTGTGTTTAAATAAATATATCAATCCAAACTACAAATATTGGCCCTAAAAGAATATTTAAAATGTATTGCTATAATATTATAAGTTTTCATTTTGAAATTGGAGTCTGTACATTTTTATCGACTTTGACTCTGCCTGAAATTGCCCCCGACTCGGACTCAAGAGACCTCTGGTGGAGGTAGAGTGGAATACTATTTTGGAAAAACCAACCTCAGTACATACAACCAGAATTCAAACCCCGATCTGTCCGTCATTGAAAATCCTGTTTATTGCAAGATCAAAATTTTAAGCTGTTTAACCCCCCCTGAGGTGTGCTACCCCTAAAAACATTAGAGTAACTTATTTATTATTCACATATCATTAGATATAATTATTATTATAATCTACACTGCAAGAAATATACAGGGTGTTCAGAAACCCATAGCCCAAAGTGCACAATGCACATCTAGTTGTTTTTTTTAAACAAAAGTAAAACAAATCCCTATACTCTTACATGCGGAAAATTATGTTATACCATTAAATTGTGTTCGATGTTTCGGCGTGCAGCACCGGAAGAGCAAAGCTGTGCAAGCGTGTACAACAGGTTGCATAGGAGTTAGGCTCACGGCACTTCACACCTCGACATCTTGAAGCACGGCAGCAGAACATACCACATTTAATAGTAAACAACACTCCAGTCCTACATCACAGAAAGTGCTTGACATTATTACATGTACATTCCCATGCGTCTAACTCCTATGCAACCTGTTATATACGTATGCTCGAACAGATTTGCTCTCCCAGCGCTTTACGCCAAAAATTTAGAGACAATTTAATGGCACCAACATAAGTTTCCAGATGTAGGTGTACAGGAATTTTGTACTACTTTAGGTTCAAACAAACTGTGTCTGCAGTTTGGGCCGTGAGTTTCCGAACACCCTGTATATCATTATTTTACCTCTGGGTCTACCTCTTTCTCTTGCTTGATTTTGATATTCAACTCGCCGGGTGTCTTGCATTGTGAATGTTCCTCCATTTTGACAGTCCCGATATCAATGTCGTTTCAAGCTTTGAACATAAAACGATAACAATTTGGTTAGGAATTCACAAATAACCATTTCCCTTTTGGTCAAGAATCGTTGAAATCCACTGGGCACACAAGAGATCTACTTTTCATCATAGTGTTCATTTGTTATGGATAGAACTATCTCAAGATAGGGATAGTGTGCAATGAGGTGGACTGGTTAGAACTAGCTCAAGATAGAAATAGGGTGTAATGAGGTGGACTGGTTAGAACTAGCTCAAGATAGAGATAGGGTGTAATGAGGTGGACTGGGTAGAACTAGCTCAAGATATATGGATGTCTGGCGTCTTTTATAAACACAGTAATGAAGTTTTGAGTATCTAAACCATATAGTGAGTAATATAATAAACTAATAATGCTAATATTTACCTATATGTTAAGTATTTAATGTGTTTATCATCATTTTATGCTCTTTGAAGGTGTTTTATTGTAAATTTTTTTTCCAAAAAGTGACAGAAAGCTTTCAAAGTCCTTTAAGAAAAATTATATCAGATAATTAAATATATATCAACAAACCAAGTAGTTTTTTTATTATTATTATTATTATTATTATTATTATTATTATTATAGGCCTAGTGCCTGTGGGGGTGATTCATTAAAGTTGTTTGAAATAGGAACGTTTCTCTTAACATCAATGAATGCATGTGAGGTTTAAAATCTACCCTTCTTATTTTGTTTGATCAGATTTAATAGTTAGTCGATAATTGCCGGCAAAATGACAGGAAGTGATAGCTAGCGTGCCAAAAAAAAAGTACATAACCTTCTCCCTTGTTATAACTTCCAGCACAAATTATATAATAAATACTTGACCATAGATAGCGTTATTAATAACATATTGGTTTCACAACACAATAATACTTATTAATGTATAAAATATAATAAAAAACATACTCAGTATTTCGTTATCATTCGTTGCGAATTAATAATATTTAGAAGCCTCCGACATAATTAACTAAGTGGTATCGTTTAATGAAGCCAATTTTGTACGAGCGTATGATAATTTATAGTACCAAAGCTTGCCGCTACGCGCCTCTTTTAAATTTTGTAAGTATAAATTATGCTATAATAGGTTGAAATTGTGTTTTTTCGTTTATTTAATTGTTTATTTGTTTCAGAAAACCATCTACAGTTAACTTCCGAGAAGTTATATATATTGTCAATTTAATATTATGTCACTAAAATTATATATCTATTTCAGTTCTGAGCCTACAGGTGAAAATTACACTTCTTTCCGTAGTCTCTTTAAATTTTATTCGATTATGAACCTGAAGTTTTTCATCTAAGTCCTAATGTCACAACCTTGGTTTTCATATATGAGCCATGTCTAAATATTGTGACGGCCATTTAAATTATATATTATGTTCAGTCCAGCGTTTATAAAACCAAAGTGATAGACAAACGGAAAATTCCTCTAGTATAGTTTGTAAAGAATTATTACAAACAGTGTTGCCAGCTTAGGACATTTTTTTTTACGCTTAGGCCAGCGTTTTAAAGATCAAGTTTGGAAAATAAAATCAAAAATCAGTTAGCAGCTTGGCTGTTTCTACCTTTTATAATTAAACTGTAGCGTTGATCCAGCAAGGGAAAACTTTGTTTAGGTGCTGTTTCTTAGTTTTAGAAGTAAAAACAGGCACATATCAATAAGTTGGGGGGGAGGGGTCGTGGGGCTGAAGTCCCCCACTCTCCATAATCTAAACAAAAATTATTATAAAACAAAAAAAAACAAAAAATTCTCTTTTAATAATATCTTGTCGTATACATTCCTAGTTAAAAAAATACAGTAGTACTCTACATAATTAATTTCAGTTTCACTTTCTTAACCGAACTAAACATAAGCTGTGATATCTTAGGAATTCCTTCACACACGGAAATAAAAATGTCAACATTGATTATTGTAGGTACCGGTACTGCTATTTTCTTAGCATTCTTTTTATCTATTGAAGTGTTTAGAATATTAATTTGTAATAGTACTAACCACATGTCAGGTATTTTGGAACGGGTCAATATATTGACTACAGCTTACTATCTTTATTTTCTTTGTTAAAACAGCATTTTAGCTCTTGTAGTTATGTTCTTTGCTTTAGATTGAATATTAGAAAATTAAGCTTTTATTTATTTAAATTATACTACCGAGCATTACAATGGCTCTAAGAAAGCTTTGGATAGAATAAATACTGTAAAATAAGTTTGTTTGTATTCCTGTTCGGGAATCACATATCACTGAAGGATACAAGGGAAATAAGAGGAAAGTCAGACTTCACAATATTTTCAAGACAACTTATATATACATATATATAACACCAACACATAATTTAAATTACCTTTTAACCATTATTTAAAGTGCGCTAACAAATTTTTAGTTAAAATCTTCTTTTTCCCCTGTATTCTTCAACTTGTATTGCAGTCTTGTTGACAAGATAACAATGGCTCGACCATATCGAGAAATTTCAGATTTAATTACAGATACAGAGCAATTTGGAATATTTTGCTGACAAGATCAGATGGTTTATCAGTGTGTACTCACTCCAAGTAGAAACAAGATCTCCCTCATACTTGCTATCTCCCTCATCTCATCTGCCCATGGAAAGAGCCTCCACAAAAAGGATGTACTATTAGTACATTAGTACTGGTATACTACTAACATTATTTAAATAGAGAGTTTAAAGCCCAATGATATAAATAAGCCTTGTAATGTTCTTACCCCCAGGACCCACATTCAAAGGTGCTCTCTCAGTTACCGAGGCCAGCAAACAGTCCCTGGATATAACTTCACAGCGACAGGACGTGAAGCCCTTATCAACAATTGTAGGAGGGAGGAAAACTAGCTCAGGTCAGATTTTAACTGAATACACAATCAGGGCAACCAACCTTACTGGTAAAAAGAACATTAAACAAAAAAAGGGGGGGGTAAAATAATCATTGACATTCAAAATTAAAAAAATTTAATCCATTATTACACAATATTACAACAGTATAATATAAACTATATGTATTTTGGAGGTGTGCGATATCAGCTCTTTTGTTTTTATTCAAATATAATTATATAAAATATCGCAAAAGCGAAATAAAAGTTTGAACATTTTTTTTAATACTTAGTGTTGAAAACAATTGGTTACACTATAGCTCAAATTATGATTTACAAAATGTTTTAACATACTTTGGCCTAAGCTGTCGATAAAGAATATATTAATAACATGCCATTCAATTACTCTAGACCAGGTGTAGGCAACCAGTCGATCTTGCGGCAATCTTCAATCAATCGGATTATGGAAGTACATTGTCATGAAGAGTCGATCGTTGAGTCTTCCAACCTCGAAAATATATCAAGTATCTTCAAATAATATTTGAGTGAGAATAAAATAGCCTTGGTTGATTATAATCGGTAATGTTATAAGATGATTAAAATAGGGTCTAATATTATGAGAATCTAAATTGCTTCAAAAAGGGATTTTTTTTTTTACTTTATATATATATTTCTCAGTATCTCCTGTTCGGGACTTGATCATAGGCTCCTTTCTGCCCTACCTCCTCCCCCTCCACCAAGATTCAAACATTGATCTGCCCGTCAGCAGTGTAGTCTACCGTGAGAACAACGCCTTAGACCACGCAACCACNCCCCAAATAAATACGGGATTTTACGACTGCCATCTTATTTTTTAAAAAGAGTTTATAAAGATTAGACTCATAAGATGTATCGAGGATGTTTTTGCCTGCCATAGCTTGTGGACATTGACCTCAGTGGTCTTGTGGTAAAGTGCTAGCCTCAGGACCCTATGCTCGTGGGTTCAAACCCAGTCAAGGTCAAAAAACTTAAACTTACCTTGAATGATAAAAATCAGTAGCACAACTTCCTTAGTAGGGGAAGTAGATTTGTCGGTACAAAGTCGATTGTGGTGTGTAAAAAAGAACCTGGAAGGTCTGTGAAAATAGCTTTCCCGGCAACATCGGTAGGTCCTTTCGCGCTCACTCATAGAAATTCAAGGTGGAAGACAACAAGGAGCCACCGAACATTCTGAACTCCCTTAGTACATGGAATTTCTACCAGATGGTGCAGGCAGCCCTAACCAGTCGAGGGACTGAGTACATGCTCAGGGCCGGTGAGATAAAAATCACTCCAAACAAATCTTTCGGGTGGTTGACTCAAGAAGAAGAAGCTTGTAGTCAAGTCCCCAGAAAGAAATTCCGAGAAATATATTTGCCATTGAATCCCTTTTGAAGTGATTTAAAGTACAAATCAAGTTTATCAGGAATTTTAAAAAGATCCAGGAACATAAGACATTGATCGTTAATACCATTCTGATAGGTATTACTAGCACCATGTCTTACTACCCGTTCAGGGTGATTGTGAAATGAAATGGAGGACCTACAATTTAACGTGGGATCCGAACCTACGGTGGAGACCTGGCATTCCACACATTCACAAGTTGTGATTAATACACATCTTGTCAGAGGTGAAGGAAGGGTTTGGTAATCAGATAGATCTGTGCCGGGACCGAGAATTGAACCACGGACCCCAGCTCAGAAGCCCGACACCTTACCCCTAGACCACCAGGTCACCCCTTGATGTATAAATAAATCTATATATATTTATAATGTCTTCCTACCTGTCTGGGTAATAACTATACTAATGTGTCAGGGATTAGGAAGGTCAAATTTAGAGAAAGTGTACCCACATTTTCATGGAGGGATAATGGAAAACCATTTAGGGAAAACAACTTGACCGGGACCAAACCCTGGTCTCTCACAGTCTTTGGCAGTTTAGTCTATTGTGAGAGTGACACTTTAGACCATGTAGTCATCGAAGTAGGTTACGTGAAAGTAGATCTGTTTGACTTTCAGATACGGTCCTTCCTACAACACATTATTAATCCTACTTTGGGGGAAGGATTGGTAGAGAGTATTACCCTTGTTTCGTCAACCGAGTCAGGTATGCGTGTTTATTTGTGTTAATTAGTTATAGTAATTAACACTAGGTGACAGCACCGTACTGATTTCTTGTCATTTGAACCAATTCATAACCTTCCTCCCCTAATGGCTCTAGGTTTGCTTGTCTACCAGACAAAGAGTCGGATTCAGATTTACGGGTGAACCAAACATCTTTAAACCTCGAGGCACAAAGCGATGAATCTCTCCCGTATGGAACAATGAATTACTCCTCAAGAACCAAGATTGGGGCGCCCCCGCCATTGTGTCTGCGCTCCAGGTATTCTCTCGCACAGTTCGCAAATATAGGCTGGTAGTTTTTCTCTGTGTTTGATAATCGTCTCTTATTACCGAACAACCCCTATCAACATCCCCCCCTCCCCCAAAAAAAAGGGGGAGAATTGACAGAATACTGCCCAAGTATATGGGCGCAGCAAAGACGTCATGTTATTAAATAACAAATAGCACCATATGATTACACAACAATATCACTTTGTGACGGGCTGACAAGTTCACTTGTCAAGCGCCAAAAAGGTGGCGTGCGCCATACAAACACCCCCTTTCTTGGCTTGTTTGTAACAATCGCCCATTTTGCACCTGTAGTGATAATAAGCTCCGCCGTGCGACACGCAATGGCCGCCTCTTTTGGCTTGTTTCGAGCAATCTTTCACCCTGCACTTCTTCTGATAACAGGTACCTCCGTGTTCCGCGCAGTGCCCGCCTTTCTGAGCGTTCTTAGAGCACTCCTTCGCTTTACACTTCCTCTGATAGTACGTACCGCCATGCGCCACACAGTACCCACCCTGGTGGCCGCGTTCGGAACAACTCTCTTCCTTGCATTTTCTTCGATAGTACGAGCCTCCGTGGGTGAAGCAATAACCGCCTCTAAGGGCCAGTTTGGAGCAACCGTCCACATCGCAGTTGTATTTATAATAGGAGCCGCCGTGCGCCACGCAATAACCACCCTTATGACCACGTTTAGAACACTCGATCACTTTGCACTTCTTGCGATTGTCTCTACAGTTGCGTTCAGACTCTTCCTGTGACTCTTCAATTTTTACCGTCGTATTTAGAAGGTTTGTTGATCCAACCTGGAGAGAAAAACACATATTGATTAAAATACCATAAACACAACATACAATAAGGAAATAAATAACCTATTTAGAAAATCTGTCGTTACTGCCCAAGTCATCCAAACGACCGATTTTCTTTATGGAGCAGTCGATATCTCTTTGTCCATTAGTAGCAGAGTAAATTGTGAACTGTGACATGTTTTTTTAACATGCAGGAGTCAGAATTTAGTACGCATAAAAATCTACTAACCTATTTTGGTGACCAGTTATAAGAAGATACAAGGGAAAATTTACAAGGGAAAATTTATTTCGCGCAATATTTAATAACTCTGGTTGTCACGGCCGCAAAACAAAGAACATAATAGTTTTATTAATATATTTCGTTCTTCGAAAAAGCCAATTATACAGTAATCCTTAGAGAAGTATTTTTAGACTCGTTTGATAACACTTTTTATTGATAGTACTAAATTATAGTAGTAGTTAGAAAATAATAATTATTTGCAGATAAATTTCATTTGTTACGTTTGGGCTATGTTTGAAATAAAAATGTTCTGCTAGATGTCAGTTACAAACTCTCCTGTGTCAAATGGACTTTGTGAACACACTCAATCTGGTGTGTTGGGGACAAAGACATAAAAAAAAAGTGGAAGGAGGTGGCGGTAGTTTGGGGGGTTACAGCCAAAGCGTGAAACCTGGACACTTTGCACATTGGCCAGCAGGTCCGGCAAAAACACAAAATATTGATGGAGAGCGGGGGAATTAAATTTGCGTTCTGGTCACCCAAAGCGCGAATCAACCGGAAAAACCTGGTCAGTGGCCAGAGTTCTCGATAGTGTGACACAACACAATCCCAACCTAACCTAACCTAACCACTGGGGTCATAGCAATTGATTGTGTGAAGGGGCACCAAAATAAACGGTAAATTTTTATATATTTCATGCTTTGGCTGATTTTGGTGTCCAAATCTAGAAGTGACCTGTCAGTTAGCAAAATGGCTAGATTTAAAGCTTTGACCATAACATATAAATATAAAAACGTTAATTGGCTAAACCCTTAAATTTGAATAGATGGAAAATCGGCACCTAGACATAAGAATCAAACCTGGGACATTTAGCTCAGCCCGCCAATACTTTACCATTGAGTTAGCCATGGATCGTCCCATTATTAGGGTCATTTTTCGCTAATATTTTAGGGCAGAGTCTGTAAAGGATGTGTGAATATCGGTTACTATGAGCTATCATTAATATCACAGTAGGTAGTGTCCTGCCAATAGTACAAATGCACTGTACGACCCAAGCGGATCAACATGGAAGAAAGGAACGCTATACAATTGAGTATATATGAAGAGCAAAGTTTGGGGGATGTATACATAGCGTTACTTTCTTCCATCTGAGCCCCTAAAGGGTTAAAGAAAATCTTCTAACAGACCCACCATAGAGGAATATGAGGGAGGGAACGGCAATATATTTTTGATTAATAAAATACATCATAGAAAATATATTGAAAAAGTGTATTAATTTAAGCTTGCTTTACAGTTTTTTGAAGCATATTCTCTGCTCATTAACAGATGCAAAAAAAACACCATTTTATTGAGAATATGATTAGCGTACCATAACTCCTTCACTGAATGGCACAAAGTTATAGGATGAAGATATTGTTGTCTTTATATCGCGACAATCAGGGTCATTTGTGTCCGGCTTGGTAGAGCGATTCAAGCATTCCTCTGATTTAACAAATGATACAATTGTAACAAATAAACCACAAATAAAAGTAAATTCACTACCACATGTTTACAGACACCTCATGCTAAGCAGATAAGAATATTCTTATGAACATTGGACTGTAGTAACTGTTCTAGCAGTCAGATAAGGTTCTTCCTATGAACATTGGACTGTAGTAACTGTTCTAGTTGTCAGATAAGGTTCTTCCTATGAACATTGGACTGTAGTAACTGTTCTAGCTGTCAGATAAGGTTCTTCCTATGAACATTGGACTGTAGTAACTGTTCTAGCTGTCAGATAAGGTTCTTCCTATGAACATTGGACTGTAGTAACTGTTCTAGCTGTCAGATAAGGTTCTTCCTATGAACATTGGACTGTAGTAACTGTTCTAGCTGTCAGATAAGGTTCTTCCTATGAACATTGGACTGTAGTAACTGTTCTAGCTGTCAGATAAGGTTCTTCCTATGAACATTGGACTGTAGTAACTGTTCTAGCTGTCAGATAAGGTTCTTCCTATGAACATTGGACTGTAGTAACTGTTCTAGCTGTCAGATAAGGTTCTTCCTATGAACATTGGACTGTAGTAACTGTTCTAGCTGTCAGATAAGGTTCTTCCTATGAACATTGGACTGTAGTAACTGTTCTAGCTGTCAGATAAGGTTCTTCCTATGAACATTGGACTGTAGTAACTGTTCTAGCTGTCAGATAAGGTTCTTCCTATGAACATTGGACTGTAGTAACTGTTCTAGCTGTCAGATAAGGTTCTTCCTATGAACATTGGACTGTAGTAACTGTTCTAGCTGTCAGATAAGGTTCTTCCTATGAACATTGGACTGTAGTAACTGTTCTAGCTGTCAGATAAGGTTCTTCCTATGAACATTGGACTGTAGTAACTGTTCTAGCTGTCAGATAAGGTTCTTCCTATGAACATTGGACTGTAGTAACTGTTCTAGCTGTCAGATAAGGTTCTTCCTATGAACATTGGACTGTAGTAACTGTTCTAGCTGTCAGATAAGGTTCTTCCTATGAACATTGGACTGTAGTAACTGTTCTAGCTGTCAGATAAGGTTCTTCCTATGAACATTGGACTGTAGTAACTGTTCTAGCTGTCAGATAAGGTTCTTCCTATGAACATTGGACTGTAGTAACTGCTCTAGCTGTCAGATAAGGTTCTTCCTATGAACATTGGAGTATACATACCTTATTGTCTTGTTTGAGTTGAGGTTCACAAGATAACTCCTGGTAGAAACATTCTTCATATTCAGACTTAATTACAACATTCACGTATTCTAGCGGATTCAGATCAGTCTGTAAATCAAACAAAAAGATGATGGATTTTATGTTCTTAATTCACTTTTTTTTATTTGCATACAAATGTATGTAAAATTTACAAATCCAGTAATTTACTTTGTTTACCACCTGTTCAGGTTGTACACATATATGATAATTACTCTTTACAGGGTAAAGATGAGGAAGGAAGCATTTGAGATAATGTATCCACAGTTGTGTGGAAGGAAAGTGGGAAACTATTTAGGATAAATAATCCGCGAGTAGACCCGACCAAGTTTCAAACCCTGATTTCTTCATTACTAGCAAGAAAGTACATGACAAGAGATACGCCTTATACCGTTCAGCCATCGATTCAGGTAGTACTTTAACTATTTGTATTGAAATTCCCTGGTGACCTGGTGGTCTAGGGGTGTAAGGTGTCAGACTTCTGTGCTGGGGGTCCGAGGTTCAATCCTCGGTCCCGGCACAGATTTATCTGATTACCAAACCCTTCCTTCACCTCTGACAATACATCTTGTGAATGTGTGGAATGCCAGGCCTCCACCGTGGTTCGGATCCCAAGTTAAACTGTAGCTCCTTCATTTCATCTCACAATCACCCTACCATTACATATTAGTGTAAGTGCGTATAACCCGAACGGGTAGTAAGAAGAAGAAGAATTAAAATATTAATTAAAATAATAATTAAAATTTTCTTTGTTTTTCCTTTAATCACTATACATTTTCATTTTTTTTTTTGTTTTTTTGTTTGTTTTTCAAGAAATTAAACTGCATTTTCCAGATATTTTTCTGGTTATGTCCATATTTTCCAGATGTATGATATTATGTCCAGCACATACAACTAATTTTGACACCTTACGTCAACCTTACACGCCACAAAATACGTCATTGTCTCACCTGGTGTTCTCTTGCGGTCTCTTCTTTGACACAATCTCCAAAGGCCTCAGTCTTCACAGTTTCTAAGACGTGAGCGCGGTCCTCCATTTCGACAAATGTGTCAGAACCTTACGACTGTAACAATACAATTTAACGTTTGGTTGGTCACAAAACACATTTTGTTTTACGTTTCGTCTTGGATGTCACCAGATTATTAATATTTTGAGAATTTGTGTCACAGTAGTTTCAGAAGTGACCTATACTTATAAATTTGTGAAAGAAAAATTATATATTAAATATAAATATTTTTTTTTGTGCCCAACATCAATAACATTTTACTATTTTTATTAATGTTCTTGTATATGTAGTTTACTAATTTATTGATTATATCAAAAGTGACGGTGAACTCACTTCTTAATGGTCTGAGGCACCATTTTCCCCATAAAACCAACTTCCCACGACAGAAAGATCAGGAATTGAATTTCTGTCAAGTGCATTTTTTTTTTTCCTTAAATGGCTTCCTACTTACTATCTCTTCACACAAATGTGGTCACATTTCCTCTAAATTCGACCATCCTCAATCCTACTCAAGTTTAAATATGAGGATAGCTTTTTTCCAGCGTTGTCTACTCAGTCCGTATCCTTAATCAAGTGACCGTGGTAACCAACGAGAATGTCGGTGATTACGACCAATTAAAATTCTTGGAAAGAAAATTGTCTAGAGGAAGGCACAGAAAGATGTGACCTATGAAGGAGAGGTTACTGACAATCGTGGCTGTCAAGTTGGCGGAAATGTACAAACTTATAATGTTATAACAATATATGGTAAATAGAGTCTCAACTTTTATACTTTTTAATTTTGTTGGACCAATGTTTATAATTTTGTTTGACAAATTTATTCAAATATAAATATCCAGTGCCAAAACAGCTTCCCATGAAATCATCTATTGGACTATTTTGTTTATCACCGTGCCTTACTAACCGTTTGGGTTAAACGCTTATGCTGGGATCACGATCAACTTAACGTAACTTAACGTAAAGAACCTCCTCGTGTGTTTAAATGGAAGCGATCACGATGCACTTAACTTAACGTAAGAGATGTCCTGGGAGGTCTTTAACTTCAAGTGAACGTTACTTGAATGTTATCACGTGATCTAGCCAGCCAATCATTATGTGAGTGACGTCAACAGGGCTATTTAGTAATTCATTTGTTGGTTTTATGACCAATGTTTACTCTTTAGCGTAAATTCTAGTGATCAGACATTGAAACAAAATAATTAAACTAAAATAGGGAACTAAATTTATCAAGAAAGTTTAATAATAGATATTTATTATATTGATTGAAAACTGTAAACATTCACAGATCATCACTTTACAACTAGTTTAAAACCAGAGATCATACTCGAGAATGAGGGTGTTTGGCTCGAGCCATTTAGGGAAAACCTCCCTCAATACACCCGACCGATATTTGAACCTCGATCTCCCAGTCATCGGCAGTCTAGTCTATTGCGAGAGTAGCGCCTTAGACCATGCGGCCACAGGGGCGGGTTGAAACATTTTACTACCGTAAATTTGTTATTGCTAATTAATATACCATACTTTAGTCAATTATGAAGTAGTCTGAGTTGGACAGCGGAAAGATAGAAGAGTTTGTAATCGAAGGCCTGGCATACCGTACCAACTCCACAGCCCTGTTAAGAATACTATCAGGAAGTTCAACGAACTTGGCGTTTCTCTCGAAAACTGATTCCAAGATGATACATTTTTGGTTTTNATAAAAATATCATTTATATTTTTCATATTTTGGTTCCCATAGCACAGGGTCCTTTTGCTGTGATTGGTAGTCTCCTTACCAGTTTGTATCGACTAGTCCTTAAAAATATTCTTTAAATTTAAAAATGACACCTGGACACGGAAATTGAACCCGGGACCTTTGACAGACTCTGTCTTAAAATATGAGTGAAGAATGACCTTGGGCACAGGACGATTTCTGGATATCTCAATGGTTGGAGCATTGGCGTACTAAGACAAAGGTTTTGGGTTTGATTACGATGTACAGCTGTCATTTTTCAATTTTAAGAATGTGATATTTAGATGCGGTTATATCTGTAACTAACATATATAATAGATTGGCTGTTTAATCCACCATAGTCCTTAAAAAGTTAAAAGTTGATCCAACTTCTACAAAGTCTTAGGATTACACACTTTAACTATCAGGACTCGGAGCAATCTTTCACTGTGTAGTCGATCTGTTCAAACCATTATGTACCTTACTGTAATAGAGTGTGTGCAAGAAGTTCCAGGCCAATTAATAAATGAATAGTACCTCGATAGTGTTTGCTATAATACTGTAAGACAGTTATATAAACTAACTTCTTCTTGTAACAATTCTCAGACTAACTGGTCAAAAGATAGGATGATAGTGCTACAAGAGATTTGTTGTTATTTAAAATTAAGATTTTCCAGGTATCAAATAAATACACTGGACAAAACACTTTTAGGGTAATTAAACAATCACAAAAAAAGAATAACTTTTACCACACCAAACATTGATGTTCAAAAAGCTCCCAGAAGTCCGCCACAATCACAATAAACAAACCGTTTATTGCCAACTTATGAAAAATATAAGACACTAAGATAAATTTTTAGTTCCAAAAAATTCTCTGGCTTGAAAATTAGTTCCAAAGTATCTATTAGAAAGCACTAGAAATAAAAAATTTAGTTGTAAAGCCGACAATAGATAGCAACACACACAAATATTATTTTGTGTTTATAAAAACTTAAATTATATTATATTATTTCCGATACAAATTTGAATTTGAGAAAAGAGTAGTTACATTCCAATATATTTAAAAAATAAAATGATTAGACAGATAAGAAGATAGATACAAATATTAATTAATATGAATCTATAACAATGAATGGCTGCGCATTATAGGAGTAATAAGTAGGATCTGTGAATTGGCAATAAATGGTATGTACCCTTTGCCTGAACTGACGTCACTGTGAAAGATATTTGTTTGTCAATCTAGTTGAGAATAAGGTAGACTAGGGTTTAGCATGAAAGCAGAACTGAAAGGTTACAATTTTATGCTTTATAGGATAATTTTGGAAATACGAAACGAAAAGGGTGGGAGATGGTGGTATAATGACTATATTAATTAAAGAAACCCTTTGGAATGGGGAAAATAAAATAAGTTTAAAATGAGTTTTAACTCTTCACACATTTGTTTTAATTTGTTCCATGCTATAATTTTTAATTCTACATAATAATGATCACATTCTACATCATTTCATCCATAGCTTTGTGTAGGGCCTATTATATTCATATTGTAATTTTGATTAGGTAAATTTAAGTGTTACCTTATTCTTTATTAGAAATTGTTTTGTTATTGGACTACTTGTTGCGGTGGTTAGTCCCTGGAAATAAGTTTTCCAACTATTTATAAATCTTATAAATTTTATATTAAAATTTAACTTTATATTTTATAACACTCCTTACTAAAATTAGCTTCAAACATAATTTTTTTAAATAACTTTAAACATACCTACAAGTAATTATGCGTACATGTGTTAGAGACTAGAAAGGCTGAGTTTATATCACGTGTATCCGCATTTGCGTCAAAACGTTGTGGGAAGAACACCCTCCAGGATTTTAATCCTGATATCTTTGTCATCAGCAGCATAGTATATTGTAAGAATGACTCTCTAAAACATGAGCTTCCAATTTAAAAAATGCCCGAGGCCGATCGGTTAGCTTTTGTCACGTTCGCAAAAATTAAAACAGATATTTAACTGTAGATTATATAAATTTTAATCTAAACATATTCAATTACATGCAGTAAAAACGTGGATATTGAATGTAAGAGATAGTTAAAGAAAGTGGAGGCCATGGGAATGAAGTTTGTGAGGAGTGTATTAGCCAGTGGCGCCGTAGATAAAATTAGTGGGGGTGCTGCCCCATAAAATGTATAGCCTTTGTTTTAAAATTGTGTAAAAGGAAAAAAAACATGTACAAAAAGAAAATTTATTCAGGAACTTGATAAAATCTTAACAAAAAAAACTTTTTTACTTACTTTAACTTATATTGTTACAGTTCATGCTTGATCTATTCATTTAAAAATGAAATCGATTCTTGTTTTAATTTACGCAAAAAGATCAATAATTTTCTCCTTGATCTCTGGATGACCACTGAGGAAATTTTTCTCCAATGAAAGTACTGCAAGCGCATTTAGTCTTTCATTTTTTTTCGGTTCTTTTATTTTGCAGAATCAAATAGAGTAGCTAGAAGCAGAATAATAATCTAATTCTAAACACTTCTTCTACACTTTATCACATTCCAGAATATGGTACACGGTTTTTAAGCACAACACACGCTGAGTATTAGCCTTTGTTTTAAAATTGTGTAAAAGGAAAAAAAACATGTACAAAAAGAAAATTTATTCAGGAACTTGATAAAATCTTAACAAAAAAAACTTTTTTACTTACTTTAACTTATATTGTTACAGTTCATGCTTGATCTATTCATTTAAAAATGAAATCGATTCTTGTTTTAATTTACGCAAAAAGATCAATAATTTTCTCCTTGATCTCTGGATGACCACTGAGGAAATTTTTCTCCAATGAAAGTACTGCAAGCGCATTTAGTCTTTCATTTTTTTTCGGTTCTTTTATTTTGCAGAATCAAATAGAGTAGCTAGAAGCAGAATAATAATCTAATTCTAAACACTTCTTCTACACTTTATCACATTCCAGAATATGGTACACGGTTTTTAAGCACAACACACGCTGAGTATAAAAAAACTTCCATCATCACACCAGAGCCGGCACTGCAAGAGCAACAGTGCTCTCTCTACCTGGCAGTCCCGCCTTCCTCCCCACCCCTCTATATGTGCATGCGCACAACAGTCAAACACCACGTCACTGGCACTGTGAAGCGCACAGTTCCATACAAATATTTTTGTTTCTTTTACATAAACTGGGGGATGGCTACTGAAGTACTGATATTAAGCTTAAGGAATATATATTGTACTACAAAAATAAAGAAAAAAGGACTCATTATATTAAACGTTATCGATATCAAGTAGAAATAGGGGGTGCTGCAGTTCCGCAGCTCCTATACACGAGCCACAACTGGTATTAGCTGTCACTAGGAGAAACAGGATTAGGAGTGAAGTTATCCAGGGAAGAGTTGGGGGGGTACAGGTATTACAATAGAGAAAGCAAGACTGAGATGGTGTAAGCATGTAATGAGGTCAGAAAAAGAGAGGATGCCAAAGAAAATGTTGCAAATTAATTCTGTAGGAAAAAGACCACAAGGGAAGTCAAGAAAGAAATGGGAGGAGCAGATAAGTATTCAAGTGAGAGGAGAAGAATGGGAGAAATTAAAGGAGAAAGAGTGTTGGAAGGATAGAGGAAGATGAAGGCATTTTACTAAACTGACCCAGCCACAAGTTGGAAACAGTTTATGATGATAAATTATAGATAATAAACAAATTTCCTGACTAAAATATACTATCTTACATAATATGTCACTATAATACAACTGATATAGGGAAGAAATTGAAGTTGCGTATCTGTGTGTGTGTGTGAAATCTTCACTGTGAAAATTGAGTTCAATCTGTTGCAATGACCAAAGCAGGAATGTCTCCTTGTAGCTACACTGCTGTCAGTCTCTGAGGGTGGCTGGTAATCGAGGACAGCACAGGGGTAGAAGGAAATAGGACTCACAACTTAGACAGCAATTAAGTTCATCACTGAATTAACAAACAACTTAGACAGCAATTAAGTTCATCACTGAATTAACAAGCCATCAGCTGGAGCTCTCCAAGAAATTTTCCCAAATAAGCCAAAAACTTTTGGTTTCTCAGCTAAAAACATCAATTTTACTACAGTAGATTACTTTCCAAGAAACCTCCTGGGTCTAAAACTAATAGGCGGGGTGGGGGGGAGTATCACGGGCCACAAGTTGTGAACCCTTACTTTGGGCCATGTGGTCGTCGAAGCCGGTATTAAAATGTATTAGGCAGAACTATACAAAGTAAACTGTAACAGACACGTCCTTGGGAGGAACGTCATAGAAGGAAAGGTTGAGGAAAAGAGGAGCTTAGGAAGAAGGAGAATTCAAATATTGAATGACTTGAAGGAAAGAAGAAGATTCTGGGAACTGAAGGTGGAGGCAGAGAACATCTACAAGAGGAATGGACCTGTCGTATGACAGAACACATAATAATGTCCAACCTGCTAAAATGGTTGGACGATCTAACGCAGAAATCATGATACACACCGAGTATTTGGAGCTATTTTCAAAACTTCAAATTGTTTCAATAGTCACCTGCCATGATTGAAACTTTGCTGTATCACATATTGTCTATCATTGTAACCTGGACCACTGCTATCACACCTTTGTTCATTCTGCGGCAAATAAATGATTGTATTCCCTGTATTGAAGTGGTAGCCAAGAGTTGAGACCACCTGACCGGCTAGCACTGATAGAATATATTAGTGTCGTAAAGAGGAAAAAACAAGGAGAGAATTTATTCAAAAGTTTGATACCGACGCGACAGAGCCTCGGAGCTGATGACAGCACAACCAACGTCTATGCGGGTCCCACGGGTAGTCTCACATGATAGCTCATTTCCTCGTCATCCGCAGTCTAGACTACTGTGAGAGTAGCGCCCTAGACCATGCTGCCACCAAAGCGGATCATACCGAATATTGAACTTACAGCCCTTTAAAGGTGATGTCTCAACCGAGCCCTTAAACTTGTGAGAACAGGTCACACTTCCCTACTAAGGTGTGGTTTATAAGATAGGACCATAGTGTAATCAGTCAAGGTAAGACTGTTATTAAGCATGCAGCCAGAGCAGGTATTGATACAACATTATAAGAGGATTAATGACTAGGGAATAAAATAATAACTTCATACATAGGTAAGAATTTTATTTGAATCAAAGTATCAAAATATATTTCCCTTCGCCCAACACACAGTACATACTAGCTACTAGCAAGGATGCAACCTGGAAGACACTATACACAGATAACCAACAAAGTTTTATTAATCATAAAATATTTATATTTATTATAGTGTTGATTAACAGTCACATGACCTATAGAGAGAGAGAGAATCTCATTTGTGGCAAATAAAATGAGTCGATTATGGCATTAAGGCGGTCTTTTGACATTGTGATGTGTATATTTAAATACATTTGTCAATACAAATTACAAATATTGGTACTAGAGAATTTTTTTTTTATAAAATATTGTTACAATATTATAAATGTTTATTTTGAAGCCAAAGTTAGAGTTGATACATTTTTACTCCACAAAAAAATTGCTTCCGACTTCACAGCCCCGGTGCTCCTTGTATCCCATTCAAGTTTGTACAGAGAGTTTTGAGTCATCCTGTATAAGCCTGAAGCTGCCTCATTACAACTTAAGTCCAGTTGTATAAGCTTGAAGCTGCCTCATTACAACTTAAGTCCGGTTGTATAAGCTTGAAGCTGCCTCATTACAACTTAAGTCCGGTTGTATAAGCTTGAAGCTGCCTCATTACAACTTAAGTCCAGTTGTATAAGCTTGAAGCTGCCTCATTACAACCTAAGTCCAGTTGTATAAGCTTGAAGCTGCCTCATTACAACCTAAGTCCGGTAAATTAAAACTAGGCCAGATTCTAAGATTCTGTTAATAAATAATGTTTCTAACTCAACCACAACATAAATCTAAGATATAATAAATATGATTTACGTTTACAACCATTTCTGTTCCCAGCCTGTGGTCAGTTTCTTATCCAACATATATTCTCCCTTACCGGCTTGCTAGGCCTGTCGTAGCTTCATATACCTTATAATCTAATTAAGACTAGGACAGGCACAACATCCAGTCCCCCCGGCTGTCAATTCATCACTGTGATAGGGTAGAACCCACATTTCACCAATAATACATTTTTCTGCCATGCCAGGAATCGAACCTGGGACCCTTAGCACAAGAGCCAGACACATTGACGAGTGAGCCAAGTAGTCGGATTGATATCATAAATATGATTTTAAAGTTGTGAGCACCCTGTTTGCGACTGACAAACTCGCCACTAAAAAAATTAAAACTATTTGTATAACAATGGAGTCAGAACTGCATTAAAATTAATTACTCTATCTTTGAGGTATTTGGAAGGAATCGATAAACCAATACTTTTTCGCTTGACTTTGTATTATCTACAATAATGATTTTGTGAGTGTAATTTAATATACTATCGAGTTAACAGTGTACATCTGGTTGTGAGGAGATTCTCTGTATTATATTTCCTCATCTTGTTTCACTTCAGGAGGCTCTTCATGATGGACACGCTAGAACTTCTGTAGCTGGAGCCAAAATGATTCCTACGAGATAACACCGACAATTAATATGGAGGATATAACTTAGTGATTCTTGAATACTCAAACCTGTAAGGACATTTCACTGGAGAGTTGGATAGACTATACTATATTACGAATCGCAATCTCCAATTTATCTTCTAATATGAATCTTGTAAAAAAATTAATATATATGAACATGAGGAAATATTAATTTAATTTAATATAATTTAATTTAGCACCGCATCTTACTACCTGTTTGAGTTATACGCTTTAAGTACTAATTATGTTAATGGATTAGGAATTGGGAAGGTTGAATTAGAGGAAGTGAACTCGCATTTGCGTGGAGGGAGAGTGGAAAACCATTTAGGAAAAACCACCCCCAGTTCACCCGACCGAGATTCGAACCTCGATCTCCCCATCCTCAGCAGTCGAGCTCAACACGACAAGCGCGTTAGTCAACTACGCCACCGAGGCGGGTAATTTAATATAATATAATAATAGAAATAGTAATAAATGTTTACATTCATTATAACATTCATACATTATGTTAAGTGTTAAATTATTAGTATGGGGTCTGGTTGTTGAGTTCACAGTTCACACTAGGATTATAATATATTCTGAACCACCAATACGCTTTATTCGAACTCTAAAATAAATTTATCTGATGATGATGATGATGATGATGATGATGATACAAATTAAAGGATTTGAGTCTCGAAGCCTCAAATATTGAATATCCTTAAGGGTTCAAGGGTCCCATACCTAGATTTGAGGACGAGAAAATATCCGACGTGGAAAAAAAAAATCTATCGAATTTAAAATTATAATTTTGTTGAGAGCTTTAATACCACTAATTAGTGATTTAGTACCAACATAACTAAGCAACTAGACCCCAGACCAGTAATTTAACACTCGGCTGAATGTGTAATGGATGTAATACAGTAACTCTCAAAGAGCGACAAACACAGTCTTATAAAACCTACATACTCTTAGGGTTAGGGATGAGGAGGGTTGAATTTAGATAAAGTGTACCCATATTTGCATTTAGGAAAAAACACTTTTAATACATACAGCTTACCAAGATTCGAACCTCAACTTCGTCTGGCAGTCTAGACTATTGAAAGAGTGACACCGTAGACTATGCGGCCACTGAAATGGGTAGATTATTAAACTGTTTATAGATTTTTTTAAAGACATTTCTGGCTCAAGTAGGCTTACTACCTTCATCTGAAAAAATCATCAATAGATTTTAAAATACCTCTATACAAATTCAGAGTGATATCTTTTTTAAATATGAATCTTAAAAAATATCAATTTTCTCAAATTCTTTTATTCTTAATCTATACATAAGAATTCAGGTTATTCAAAGGTTCATTCCTTATTAAAAAAATGCATATTGATAAACTATAAATGTAAAACTGTTAGAACCAGTGAATGATTTTGTGTATCTGGGCAGAATATTCTGTAAAAGTGGAAGAATGGATGGTGAAATCGATACACGAGTGAATGCATCTCGGAGAGTAGTTGGACGTATGTGGACTGTCGTCAAGAATGAGGTAGTATCGAAAGAGGCAAAGATGGCACAATATAAATATGTGTTAGCGCCAACATTGTTTTATGAAGGTGAAGCGTGGGTTTGTCAGGAGAAACACAAGAGCAAGGTGAATGTGGTTGGAACGAGATATCTAAGAAATGTTTGTGGAAAAACTTGTATGGACAGAGTCCGTAATGAATGTGAGATGAAGGAGTGCGGTTTGAAAGGGAATACAACAGGTCAATGTGAAAGAAGTATCGTACGTTGGTTTGGGCATGGTGATAGGACGATGAAGCAAATATATGAAGGTAGAGTGTGTGGATCAAAAGGAAGGGGTTCATGAAGATGTGGCTAAATGTGTGAAAAAGAGAAACCTTAGTAGTTATAATAATAAAAGAGCATGTATGACTCGGTGTATGGATGTTGAAGGGAGTATGTAAGGATAGGGAGGTGTGGAGGAAGTTAGTGAGGATGGATTAAGTATGAAGTTGGTATGTATGTATTGATAAACAAAGCAGCAAAATGGTTAGTTTTTACATTTTAACGAGTTGTACTAACCAATGATTCAGATGGTGGAAAAGCTGGTAGAGTTTATGTCTTTTTTCAAACCCCGGAGCCTTGGGAATTATCCTATGATACGCGTCGTAGAACTGTGAGTCAAACCCGCCAAACATCCCGGCGATTGACAAGTCGAACTCGTGGTGGCCATAGAAAGCCGCAGGGTCGAAGATCACTGTTCGACAAAAATTAATAAAAAATATGATTTGGTCGACTATAGTGAAATTTAAATATATTATTTTTCATTTATTTGAAGTATTTAAGAGCGTGCACCACACAATAATCAACTCTGAGATACAGTCGGCTCGAAATCATGAATTTACACAAACATTATTACATGTGGATAATTTCTGATTAAACATTAATGTTGATAAAGAGCTAATAGATGTTCTTAATACTGAACATTGTCAAAATATTAAATGATATTTGGATGGAAACTGAATTGAAAAGAACGTTTTGACCATTTTAGAATGTCTTCACAGATAACCATTGTGCACAAATCTTCATTCTGTCATAACAGGGACATACTGTAGTTATTAACAAGAAACTTTGTCCCCCATCGTCACCGCGGGAAATGTCGAGTAATCATTCAAATACAAATGTATTGCACACATTTCTTGTCTTTTCCTTTCGCTTTTACTCCCAAACCTCGCGTGAACTGAGTTGGGACTGATAAAATAAACGCTCTTAATGTTCATTTTCAGAAATGATTGATTATATCAGCACAAGACTTACATACAAACTTGAATCCGGTTAAGACACCACATCCATCCCCTCGGCCCATCACTGTGAAAGGGGAATCCCACATTTCGCCAATGATAGATTTTCAACCATGTCAGGGATGTGCGCATCGTGAGAGCCAAACTATTAAATTTATTAATTAATACGGTTATAGCGGCATCTAAATATAATGGTTTGAATTGAAATATTATATGCGGTCACAGGAATCGAACCCCGAGATCTTGGGTTTAGTAGGCTCATGTTCTCACCACTGAGCTATCCAGGAGTGAAGAATGACCCTGGCTCTGGGTAGCTCAGTGGTGAGAGCGTTGGCATACTAAGCCTTCTGTCCAGTTGTCATCTTTCAAGCTAAAGAATAATATATCTAGACGCAGCTATAACCGTGCTTAACCATTGTAATAGGCTAGTTCCTTTGCGGCTAAGCTTTAAGTAAGGCTTTTTGTGTAACTATTTAAAACCTTGCCTAAATCATTCTCATCAATAGCCTTGAGCCTAAGTAAAATGTCTCCATATCTTTCTCCCCCACACACACACCCAAAAAAATTCTTCTTCTCTCACTCACACACTTGCTATCTTAATATTATCAACGCGTCTTACTACCCGTTCGGGTTATACACACTTACGCTAATGTGTAATGGTAGGGTGATTGTGAGATGAAATGAAGGACCTACAGTTTAACGTGGGATCCGAACCACGGTGGAGGCCTGGCATTCCCCACATTCACAAGATGTCTTGTCAGAGGTGAAGGAAGGGTTTGGTAATCAGATAAATCTTTGCCGGGACTGAGGATTGAACTCCGGACACACTTGCTATCACCGGCTCTTCCCATATCTTCCTGGGTCTCCGTTGATGTATTTTACATACATATATATATATATATATCAGATAAAATGTTTTAACCTCTTTCCCGAGATGTTTCTACTTTGTGAACCTCTCGAGTTGTATCATAAATTCAAAGTTTACCTGGTTCGTTGTCTGTCTCGGCAATGTTCCCCGACCACAGGTCTCCGTGAAGAAGAGACGGTTGGACTTCCAAACCTTTGAAGAAACTGGGGACCTTGAGATTCAGCTGGGACCAAAGTTCCAAGGCCTCTCGGTCCCCGTACTGGAACAAAACCAGACAGACACGCACCGAGTCTTACTACCCGTTTGGGTTATATCAGGGAAGAGCGAGTTTTAACTTAGAAGAGATGTACCCTAATTTGTGGAGAAAAGAGGGAAACCATTTTTGAAAAAAAAAAAAAAACTTTTGGTACACCTGACCGAAATTGAAATAAGATCTCATCTTCGGCAGTCTACTCTATTGCGAGACCAACGCCTTAGACCATACAGCCATTACGGTGGGTCTAAAGTTAAACGTAAAAACAGATTGAGGTGCTTACATCTTTTCCGATGAGTTTCATTTGGTGATCCAATCTGTTCCGTGTGAAGAAAGTCTGCAAAGGAAACAAAGATTAGGTACCAGCATTTGTTTAATTATCCGACTGTATTCAGAGTTAAGGGTCCCGAGTTTGATTCCCGGTAAGGCCGAAAAGTGTATTGTTGATGAAAATGTGGGTTTACGCTTTCACAGTGATGAATTAACGGTCGGGGGACTGGATGTTGTGTCTGTCCTAGCCTTAAGATAGATTATAAGACATATGAAGCTACGACAGTCCTAGCTTGGCTTGGATAAGAAACTGACCACAGGCTGGAAACCGTGATGGAGGTAAAAAGTATAAAGTTGTTTTAATATTCAAGGCTTTCAACTAGAGGTGACTATGAGCTATTAGTGTTCGAAAAATTCAAGATTCAGAAGACTCGCAAAAAAAAAATTGTTTTGTTAATATAATTTTAAAATCTTCAAATCTTGTCCTCCTCTATTTTTAAGATGTAATTTGTTTTACTGATCGAGATGACGACACAATATAAGTGTGGACCCGGCTTAAGAGTTTGTCAAATCATAGAAATAGTAGTAGTTTTTACTAGAAATAGTTTTATCTATAAACTGTGAACCTTACAAGACTACCCGCCCCCGCCCTCCACACAATTTAGATTTTGTCTACATAAAGCAATAAATTAATAGTGTCTGATTGGGGTAGTCAGCATTTTACCTATAATTACGCCGGCTTAAACTACCAACAAAAATCATAAGTCTAAAAATCTCATTTATATAAAGAGATGTCTAGAAAAGAATAATTTTTTGTGTGTGTTTAAGATTGATAGGATTTTAGTTTTTCCTTTACAATTATTGTATTTTGTAGCTATTAATAATATCCAGCAAAAGTGACAGATGCCAATCACTTGACTCGACGTATGAATACATGAAAATACATCTAGTAGCATCACCATCTTAATATTGTCGTGTCACCCAAATTACACTGTAGTGAATTTCTATCTGTCAGATAAGGTTCTTCCTATGAACATTGGACTGTAGTAACTATTCTAGCTGTCAGATAAGGTTCTTACTAAGGACATTGGACTGTAGTAACTTTTCTAGATATCAGATAAGGTTCTTCCTATGAACATTGGACTCTAGTAACTGTTCTAGTTGTCAGATAAGGTTCTTCCTATGAACATTGGACTGTAGTAACTATTCTAGCTGTCAGATAAGGTTCTTCCTATGAACATTAGACTGTAGTAACTGTTCTAGCTATCAGATAAGGTTCTTCCTACGAACATTGGACTGTAGTAACTGTTCTAGCTGTCAGATAAGGTTCTTCCTATGAACATTGGACTGTAGTAACTGTTCTAGCTGTCAGATAAGGTTCTTCCTATGAACATTGGACTGTAGTAACTGTTCTAGCTGTCTGATAAGGTTCTTCCTATGAACATTGGACTGTAGTAACTGTTCTAGCTGTCAGATAAGGTTCTTCCTATGAACATTGGACTGTTTATTTATACAAGTTACTTACCGCCCAGTCGCTATTCCAGGTATTGTCCAAGGGCAGGTAACCGCAGCAAGTTGTCGTATGGAACCCAAACTCACTGATGTGAGCCACGTCTTCTTCACCGTCAACACCGTCAATGCTTGACATCCCTCCCTTCTTCCCGAGTTGCACGTTATGAAGATGAAGTCTGGCGAGACTCTCAGCGAGCTGTCTGGAGAAGCGGGTCACTCGTCGCATGTCCAGGTACTCCATCACCAGGAGGGCCCCCCCAGCGGGGTTGTCCAGGACTGTGATTGGTTCAGGGACCCGTACTGTGCGGGTGGCCAGGAGCGCTTTCAAAGACGCAAACTCGCCGTCGAATAGAAGTTTGGCCTGGATACAGAAAAAAAAATAGTTCTTTCCGCAAGTATTCACTATTGGTATAAAGATGGGTAAAATTGAAACTAGAGGAAATGTATCCACATTTGCATTGAGGGAGAGTGGGGAAACATCAGTACACAAGTCCTTGATTATCTTGTCGGTGGTAATATTGTTTGATGGAGAGCGACACCTCAACGTGCAGATAATACCTGCTTCGGTGGCCACATAGTCTGAGTCACTACTCTCACAATAGACTGGTCTACCAAAGTCACGTAGATCAGGGTTCAAATCTAGGTCGGGGGATCTGAAGGGTTTTTTTCCCCTAAATAGTTTTCCACTCTCCCTCAAGATAAACACGGATACACTTCCTCTAAATTCAACCTTCCTCACGCCTAACTCATCAGCATAGTTAGTACATGTGTACGCATAACGGCAGTAAGACATGGTGCTAAGAAATAAAACAATTTGTGTGGGAAGTTGTAATATCTGTTAAGGGAAATTAATAAAAAAAACTCACCTTTTTTTTCGCGTTCCTTTTTACGAAAATTGTTCCAGTGTCGGTGAAGTAAGCTTCCCCTTCATTTATGCAACCCCCACCACCAACGCCCGTCTTCTTCAAAGTGGCTGTACCCAAGGTTTTCTTGATCAGGTCTTCCATGACAAAATTCTGAAACAAAACCGTGTCGGTCGAAGGTAGGTTCAGTGGTCTAACGTGCTACTCTTGCGTTACACTAGATTGCCGAGGATGAGGAGATCAGGGTTTGATTTCGGTAGGGTGTACTCAGGATGGTTTATCCTAAACAGTTTCCTCACTCTCTTTCCATGCAAATGTGGGTGCACTTCCTCTCAATCAAACCTTCCTAATCTTTAATCCATTAATGTAATCAGTATTTAGGCGTATAACCCAAACGGGTAGTAGTAGGGGGGAAACAAAATGGTTTTATGTCATTTTTATTAAAATAAAATAAAATGTCAAGCATAATAATAAATATATTTTATAGCTGTAATAATATTTGTAAGAACGGCACATAACTCAAGATCCTGTGAGCTCGATGTTTAAAGGGTGATTTACACGGTGCTGTTTTTGATGATATTCTCTGGCTTTTACGCCACCATGACGCTTTCCCTGAGCGAATATCTGGCTCCAAAATTTGCTAGCTGATGAACACTTACAAACACTATTTCTACCTTTAATACAAGCTCCTTAGTAGTAGCCATTTAAAGTTTTATATATACGTTTTTATATTAACACCGCGTCTTACTACACGTTCGGGTTGTACGCACTTACGCTAATGTGTAATGGTAGGGTGATTGTGAGATGAAATGGAGGACCTACAGTTTAACGTGGGATCCGAACCACTGGAATTCCACACATTCACAAGTTGTGATTAATACACGTCTTGTCAGAGGTGAAGGAAGGGTTTGGTAATCAGATAAATCTGTGCCGGGACCGAGGATTGAACCTGTTTTTCTCATTTAGATTTAACATAATTATAGTGGAATCTGTAAGTGTACGTTAAAAAATTCATTATTCATGTCTCAGGTCACTTGAAAGTTGAAACCTACCAGTCTACCTCTGGTGTACCTTTGAACGTGTAGAAAGACGCATTTTAAATTTAAAAAACTGTAAAAATATAGAGTATGTTCAATGATTATAGTCATTTGAAGTTAGTACTGGAAGTACCATTTAATTTAAATATATTACCTAGTCTTCATCGTTTATAGTTAGAAAATAAAATATTCAGATAATTGAAAGCAGGTAAATAGAAATACAAACAATACCGTAATATTCTGTAATAATCAATTATCTTACTTGAAAATCTTCTGTGGCTTTATTTTTTACATTTGTATATTTAATTAAAGATAAAGCACAAAGCTTTGTTCTAGTTGTACAAGGTCTCGTTTGAAAACAATCACCAATTATGATTCTATAACAGACTTGTTACTCCTAGACTGTGTATGATATTATGATTAGGATAAAACTCTGAATTTAAAAAAAGTGTTATTTGTTAAAATATGTAATGTTGCCTATACATTTAAGATATTTTATAAAATATTTATCTTCTTTATTTAAATGTTTGAGGATTTTTATCAAAGAAAAGGTTTGAATGTTTAACCTATATTAAGGAAAGCAGCTTTTAAGTTTCCAACATAAATGCACATACGCCACAATAAGTATATAAGTTTATTGTAGTGATGGGTCGTTCGTGAGCGAGCTATTCAAATTGAACGACTCTTGAACTAGAGCTGTGAACGAACGACTCTCGATTCGCGAGCGAGTTATACACGCCGCCATTACTCACGACTTTTTCGCTCTCGTTCATCCGCTCTGGAAAGATTCAGGAGTGTTTGTCTTTGTCATTCACGACTCTTCTGTCGTTCTTCGTTCGCTACTAAGAAAAAATCAACTATAAATGCTTACTATCGTTACTAGATAGCAGCACTGCCTACAATATTAAACCAACTATTTTTCTTAACATTACATACACATAATTATGTGAATTGGACACTAAATATTATATACTAAGGTTAATTATTATAAGTAATATGAGTAAGTAATAGAATTAAATATTCAAACGCAATAGGATTCGGATAAATTACACATAAAACTGAATTCGTTCATAAATTGAAAGAAAAGGGACAGATTTGCACGCTCGGAACGGGAATTGTGAGAACTAGTTAGCGCTCGCTCACAAGTTTATGATAGGGAAGGGGTGAAGGGATTGGGAGCGAGCGAGCCATTTGGTGAACGATATGACTTATGAACGACTGTTTTGAGTGAGCGAGCTTATGTGAGCTGGCTCACCTCAATGAGCTGGTTCGACCCATCACTAGTTTATTTAAATTTTAGAGCAGTTTTGTTGATTGAATTTTTAAAAGTTTCAACTTTCATTCGAAAGTATTTTTACATTATTTACATCAATTTTTGTAATCACAATAGATTCTACAAATTATGAAATAAATATAATGTAAAAACATACATTTTTCTTCCAGAGGTGTCAACTGTTTTATATTTTGTACACTAAATATGATAGATTTAGACTGGGTTTACAATCATCCATAACACATAACTAAAGTAAATAGTTAATTGAGCACTGGGCATGATTCATAATGAAACGAAGTGTATAACGCTTTACTTAAATCGATTGTCTTTTGTTCATAGAAAATCGTTTAATTTATTTTAAATCCTAAATAATATCTTTAAAATACTTCAACAAAGGGTTCCTTCGAAAAACAACGTTAAGCTGATTATTTTAAACTTAAATTTACAAAATTTAAGTTTTATCTGTCCTATTAAATTAAATTTTATTTTTACTTGTTACCGATTTTATTATTTTCATCAATATTATAGTAGATCTACTTCTCACTAACAAAGTGAAAAATGTATTATTTCTTCATTATTTTCAATAGTAACCAAAGACACTATTCGATAATAACAACAAAGCATGACTACCAAAAAGCATAATAAGCATGGAAGTACGTACAGAAACGAATTATTTTCGTCTACTTGTATACTCGTGTTTAATTTGTTATAAAATCCCCTCTTCACACTCTCATTAGATTATAAGTCTCTAGTCCAATGATTATCTATACAACACTTGATGCATAGCAAATAATATGATTAAAATAAATCAACATTATGTATTATACACTATCATTGAACATAATATTATATCAACTTCATTAGCACTATTTGTTATATATGCTATTCATGAATATACACTCAGCCTAATATCTACCTATGTTTAGTAAATTTGTTTAGCTCTCTTACTCAGCTATTAACTTGATTTTTGGGGTTTTGTCGGGGTGGATTAATCATTGATAGAACCCACTTCTTTTGGATCTTGGTCAATGAATGGGCCTAAATGATAAAAAATTTGTATGGCTAATCCAGCACTGGATAAACCTGGTACGAAAGTAAATACCTATGTATTATTATAATAAGTACGTGTTATCATAATCACTCATATGTTCTCTTAAACATTTGATTTTTTTTAAGATTTTTAATTTTCAAAAGAACTATTCTCATGTCTTGTTGCTATCTATAGTACATTTTGGAAGTATACTTTTTTATGAGATTATTTAAAACTTAATAATAGCGTAATGATGATATAGGTGAGACCTTTTAGAACTATAATAGCGCATTGACGCTATCTATAAAAGTTTTAGAGCCATACTCGCGCCTGGTATAAAAATGTTTTATAATGTTGGCTAAAAACGTTTAATTATGGCTAATATGGAGCTTTTTTTTTTTACCGGCAGAATACATTTTATTTTATAACTATGTGAATATTAAAACTGCAAGTAGAGAATTCATATCATTGGAGTTCTTTAATGTGAGTTTGTCAACTTTCTTTGATTCATTCTCTATTTTAACTTTTTCTCTTAATTGAATTAATGTTCCTATGTTGAGTCCCCTAAAATAATATGTTTTAATTTCTATACTACCCGCTTCGGCGGCCGCATGGTCTATGGCACTACTCATGCAGTAGTGAGTAGACTAGAGACTCGATTACCATTGACGGGGAGGTTGAGGTTCAAATCTCAGTCGGGTGAACTGAGGGTGTGTTTTACAAAATGCTTTTCAACACCTCTTTTCAGTAATTCTATGTGTGTTTTAAGTGACTTTTCCATGTTTTATTGTCTAAATATGAGTAGGAAATTAAGTGGTGCTGACTTCAAAAAGCGTTCTGCTAAAAAAAATGCAACGGCGAAGTTGAACTATTAATAAAAGCAATTCCAACCTCATCAACTACTTCTAACTGTTAACACGTCCTGTAGCGCTCATCAAACAAGAGCCTTTCTGAGGCTTGTATTTGCAGTTTGTTAAAAAATAAATAAGACTTATAAAACAAACAAAATACGTTGTCTTTATTTACTATGTCTCTAAATATAGCGTCTAGTAAATAAATAATCAAAACAACCAAAAGGTTAGCTAATCAGTGTTCATTTTTCAATATAAAACTTTGATACTAATAGTTAGACAGGGCCTCGCCCTAGATAATATGCCTATAGTGCCAACCCCATAAGCCCGGGGGCTGTAGACACCATGATATATGCTCTAGTATGATTTAATAAGGGCTTTATCTTAATAGTCTACCTATGCGGCGTCGCCTTGGCCCGTGCCCTTGATAGCTACATCAGCAATCACGTGACCAAGTGTGGATCTGTCCGAATACTCGTGAACAATACCTATGCAGTCTTCTCGAGGTCTTGGTCACCCTGAATACGGAAGGCAGCCAGTCATGCGCTGTTCTTGTGGTGTTTGACTGGCAATTGTTTTAGTATGATCGTTTCGTCTGCTAGAGGCTTAGAGAAATGACTTCCCTTTTCCGCCATTTTAAATACGGTTGTTGCCGTTCGAATAGTTTGACGCAGTCTTCGCTATGAACAGTGCGAGAAGTGTAAAATCATCAAGACTGCATAAAGTCTAAAACTCAAGGGTCCAACTAGGGAGCCTTGGACTATTCTGATACACCCAGGATCAATTTTCCACACACAAGTTTGGATATAATTCAACACAATAAATCATGTTAACATAGGTATTTATTTCATCACAATTGTTTTTTAAGTATATAGCAATATGTTTAATGTTTCCGTCTCGTAACTCGTCAAACATTTCATGTCTTGCTACAAATATTGAAAAATACTAATATTATTTAGGAAGCGCAAATAAAATACTGATCAACAGACTTTTACAATGAGCAATGCGTGTACCACCATAAATCCTAGGTAGTAACACTTAGGTGGAATATTCACCACATACCATAGTTTTTAGAGACACACTCAAAATATATTTAGTACTTTAAAGATCTATGATATGCACTATCACTACACTAAGATATATTGGAAACCTCTCTACCAAGGCTGTGCATCTACAGTCATTATATAAATAGAATTTCCTATAATAATCTATTCCTATAAAAAAAGAGTGAATATAAATTTGATATGATTTAATTAATTTAATAGTTGCATTTACATAATCGGGAACACGTTATTAAAGGCAACGAAAATTTAAATGATAGTTTTATTTTATTTTTATTGTTTAAACTGAAAATTATTGATCTCTAATAATATTAGTTAGACATAAATGTGGGTAAATTCTCGAAATGTCGTCTACACACCATTGTGAAAGAGAGAAGGAAACCTTCTGGTATCTCCTTCTTTTGGCATTTTTACGTCGTTCTTGAATTTCTAAAAATATAATGTGAGATGCATCAATGTATAGTTAGCTAAATGAAATAAATGTGTCAATAAAAGGTTTGACGAGCACACTTAAGTTCAACACTGATAATTCGTGACTTGTTTCTTTAAGTCATTGTAGGCTGATATAGTAATACTTTTCATAAGCGTTTTAACATCAACACAAAGGTTGTCATTTGAACAAAAGTAATCCATTTGATTATAGTTATTGAACATCGAATATAATATTATTTCTGGCTGCAATATACAACCTGAAGTTCTGAATGAATTATATTCGTGAGTATTAGAGTGGACCTATTTCTCTATACTGGAATTAAAACTGTAGTATCTATTCATTATTTTAAATCAATTTAAAATTGTAGTCATTGATGCTAAAACGAATAAAATTTGTAAATTAAAAAGAAACAATAATGAATAATGAGAAACAATTCAAACAAACATAAGTTTGGTGGTTACTGTATTAACTGGCGTTTGATTGACTAAAGTCTCTCCCCTTATTGTAATTGGTGGATACATAATTGGCTTATATTCAAACCTATTACGTTAACCTTATGCTTTGAGCATTATCCAGTACTAAACAAGAATTGATACTGAACGCTATCGTTGAAACCTATGGACCCAATTTCAAATTTTTGGCTATTACATGTTTTCATTATTAGTTATGCATGAATATAGAGGCATCTTTACCGGAACAAGTAGTTATAATAATGAAGTCATGGTCGTAACATAATATAGATGCATATTATCTTTATTTTAAAAATATGTTTTTTGGAAGATGTTTTAGTTGTAGATTTTAGATTTAGGTTTTTTAAAAAAGTTTCACATTCAAATCATGGCAACAAAATATTTTAGACTAACAACTTTAATTACTTTAAATTCTTAAATATATGGCTTTGTACAAAAAACTATTAAAAAAAATATAAACTAAATAATACTTTCCTTTTTATTGAATCGATTATTTATTAATCGCATTCAAAAGAGTCGACTCACCCAATGTATCGTATATCGATTAATCGACTATCATCTCCCACTCCGATCTATTCTATCGTATGATCATTTCCGTCTTCTTGCAGATGAGAAAGAAGTAAAAATGGCTGGCGTGCTAAGAATTTTCACGCGAAGGTTAACAACTTCGCCCTCCGCTTATAATACTGGATCGAATGCAGCTGTGGCAGGACATGGAGGTATGACATGCGGGTTTAAACTGTTCTAACAATGTCTAATAAAACTATACAACAGATTTTCTAGAAGAAAAATATATAACTTTGTCTTAAGTGAATTTATTCGTTTTCCAATCACTGCCGTAATAGTTGATATAATTTAAACAAAACTGAATATATGAACATACGTTGGCATAATCTAATCCTTAAATGGAATGGGTGGAAAACTTTTATGTTCACTTTTGAGAATATATATTTATCATTTTAGAAAACATTCTAAAAGTTGGTAAGTAAGGAGTAATAAAATTGGGTGACCTGGTAGTCTAGGGGTAAGGTGTCAAGACTTCTGTGCTGGCGGCCGGGGTTCAATACTTGGTCCCGGCACAGATTTATCTGATTGCCAAACCCTTCCTTCACCTCTGACAAGACATCTTGTGAATTTGAGGAATACCAGGCCTCCACCGTGGTTCGGATCCTACTTTAAACTGTAGGTCCTTCATTTCATCTCACAATCACTCTACCATTACACATTAGCGTAAGTGCGTATAACCCGAACGGGTAGTAAGACGCGGTGCTAATATTAATAATAATAATATTCTATGTCTGTTTTGATTTTTATTCAATATTATTTTCGTTAATTTATTACTTTAAATATTGTATATGTGGTTATATAAATGTTTTTATGATGAAGGTTATTACTTGACCTGATGGTATTCTTCAATGACAATTTTAAAATTCTACACGTTATCATACACGTTTAAGCTTATAGAAACCCGCCTCGGTGGCGTAGTTGACTAACGCGCTAGTCGTATTGAGCTCGACTGCTGAGGATGGGGAGATCAAGGTTCGAATCTCGGTCGGGTGAACTGGGGGTGGTTTTCCTAAATGGTTTTCCACTCTCCCTCCACGCAAATGCGGGTTCACTTCCTCTAATTCAACCTTCCCAATTCCTAATCCATTAGCGTATTTAGTACTTAAAGCGTATAACCCAAACAAGTAGTAAGACGCGGTGCTAAAGAAATAAATAAAAAAAACTGTCCTCTATTAAAATATTTTAATGTTAATAAAACAATTTTATTAAAATCTCCCCTCTTATTACACACGTCACTTTATTATGAAATTAATATAATAATCCTTAAAAAAACTATAAATTATAATTACTTTTCATAGCTTGGTTGAATTCATGTACATTCCAGGGCTCCCACTGAATTCTTCTCCGTGTGGGGCGGAGGGGGCAAACCGGGAGTTTTGGGGGTATTAAAAGGGGGTCCTCCCCCCAAGAAAATTTGTGGGTGGACATTTGACCTTGACGATTTGAATGTCATGATCTGAAACTTGAGAATTTGGTTGTATGCATAGATACTAGGCCTGGTTAGGTGAGGTACTACTCGCCAAACGAGAATGTACAGACCAGAATGAATGTGGGCCACGTAGTCTAAGGTGCTACTCTAGCGGTAGACTAGGCTGTTGACAACGAGGAGACCAAGGTTCAAATTTCTTGTCAGATGTACCAATTGGGGTTTTCCACTCTCTCTCTCCACATGAATGCGGGTACACTTCCTCTAAATATAACCTTCCTTATTCCTAAAACCTATTAGCCTAATTAGCACACACGCTTATAGTCTGAACGGGTTGGACGCTTACGTACTAAATACGCTATGAGTTAGGAATGATGAAGGTTTTAATTTAGGGGAAGAGTACCCGCATTTGTATGGAGGGAGAGCGGAAAACTGACCCTCGGTACACCCAGCCAGGATATGAACCAAGATCTTCCATCAATATATTGAAATAGTGATTGACACCTTGAACAAAAAATGTTTGATAGTTTTTTCCTAAATCATCTTATTTTAAATTAAAACTATAATTCATTCACAAGCTAAGTTTACCTGGATGACAGCTCTAAAAGTTACTAGAAGTAGTCCCTAATATATCCCTACACCAACAGCTGACATCTATCACTTTGGATGACTGTAATGAAAACAGATGGTAATATATTAATGTGATAGTTAACCACAGTAATTTAGGATAATATTATTTATATATTTATTTGAGGTCGGACACCAAGTTTATTTATATTTTCATTCCCTTTGAAAAAAATATTATTCACATCACTTTCACAAAAGTTCTAACGAACATAGCTTCAAAATGGCGACTGACGAATTTAAACCATATGATTGAACATAACGGTAAACAAGTTTTTTACAATGATACAGACACGCAGTTGATGAAGATATTTTGTTCAGTTAAATATTTCAAAATACGATAAAATAATCATAAAATCATTTATTGTATGTAAAAAAAATGACAAAAATTTTGTCTTTTCCAAGTAAATGCGATGCCTGTATTAAAAGATATTGATATGTGCACTATATTACACAAAATTAGTAACGTTCCAAAACGAAAAACAAGTACTTTTAATTGTGTTTAAAATATTGTTTCATGTTGGATAAAAAGAAATTATTTAAAAAAATGAAATAGTTTGAGAAAACTTAAGTTTTACGTTATTTTAAATGTAATATATAACAGGTAATTAAATATCTTTACATTTATAACAAAACTGTGATCTTTTACAAGTGTTGGCAACATAAAAACCTAAACATATGATTTTCGAACTGTCCTCCAGTTAAAAACTTATCGTCAACGGAATTTATATCACCCGCCGCACGTGTAACAAACCCCTGTATGTTGTTTTGTCGATTTGGTTGCAGGTGGGGGCATTAAGCTGTGGAAGAGACTGAGCTTCTTCGTCGCCTTCCCCGCGGTGGGGTTGTGCATGTTGAACTGCTATCTGATGCACCAGAAAGAGTCCCACGAGAGGCCTCCTTTCGTCCCGTACGAGCACCTGAGGATTCGTAATAAGGTCTCGCAACAACACACTCAACGTTTTAGGCTAAGGGTGCTACAAGGAAGCGTTGGAGATTTCTTAGACATCTTTGATTATTTACGAAGTGATTCGATAATTTATAATATGCTATGGCTGCCTCTGTGGTCAGAGTCCCTGGTTGAATCCACGGCACATCCAGCTTTATCTGTGAAGCAATGGGTCTGGTACGGGTTCAAATGGGGAACTATTTGATTAAATAAGTTGCAGCTCCACTCTAGAAAACTGAGATTAAGAGCCGAGAGGTGACCTGGTGGTCTAGGGGTAAGGTGTCAGACTTCTGAGCTGGGGAGTCCGGGGTTCAATCCTCGGTCCCGGCACAGATTTATCTGATTACCAAACCCTTCCTTCACCTCTGACAAGACATCCTGTGAATGTGGGGAATGCCAGGCCTCCACCGTGGTTCGGATCCCACGTTAAACTGTAGGTCCTCCATTTCATCTCACAATCACTCTACCATTACACATTAGTGTAAGTGCATACAACCCGAACGGGTAGTAAGATGCGATGCTAATAATAATAATAATTTAAAAAAAAACAGCCGAAGGTCTCATGCTGACCACATGACACACTCTATTTGCAAATTTAGCACTATTGTCACTAACAGCAGCGAACACATTGGTCGATAGAGCTCCTTCGCGCCATCGAGTGTTTATATATATATATGAGTGTGGTGTTGTTTTCATCAAACTTTAGGTGAATTTTCCTATCGGTTAAAATGTTTACATTTAAAGTTCAAAATATTGTACACATGTGTGGTAGCATACATAAGACCCTATATTATTATTATTATTATTATTATTATTAGCACCGTGTCTTACTACCAGTTCGGGTTTATACGCACTTACGCTAATGTGTAATGGTAGGGTGATTGTGAGATGAAATGAAAGACCTACAGTTTAACGTGGAATCCGAACCACGGTTAGACCCTATAAAATGATTACACTTAACATTAAAATGTTGTGATCCTAACAAAACATGACTTTCTTTGATAGTTGAGCGCTAGATCTAGGCTTATAACTTTTTGTTTTAATCTCGAATGTACAAATTTGTGGGTGAAGTGTCATTGTATTTATTTAAAATAAATTTTAATGAATCAGAAACACTGTTGATAATTTTGACTTTCACAAAAACTCTTTGGCCTGTAATGATTGTAACCAGTGCTCCAGATTAGAGCCTTAGTGCTCTCTACTATGGCAGGACTTGGGCTAAAAATAAAATTTTTGAGTTTGTAATATTTATCCATATTTTTCTGTTTTTCACTTATTTTGACTTTTAATTATTGTTTTGTATCAAAAATATAATTTAAATGTTCTAATTTCAGAAAAAAAAACGTTTTTTTAAAACTATTTTCCACTAACTTTGCCTTTGTAATTCTATTCATATTTTTGTATATTTAATTTAACAAAATAATCGTTTACTATCCAATAAATCCTCTGAATTTTATCTTAAGAGTCTTATTTCTTATCTTAAATTAATGTTCCTTACTTGAATTTTTAGAATATTGACAAAAATAAAATGTCATTTGAACTAAAATATTTAACTAGCTTCTGTTTTCGTTCTCAGCGCTTCCCGTGGGGTGATGGTCAGAAGACTTTGTTCCACAACCCCCATCGCAACGCTCTCCCTGACGGCTATGAAGATGAGCTCTAAGATGACAGACAGACAATATAGTGTAGAAACCAGAGTTATGACATGTAATTAATTAACAACAATAATTGTAAATAAAACTTAGAGAATTACATTGAAATAAACTTTTACGAGTGAACAAAAGAAATAAAGTAAAGTTGATCTCAGAATCATTAGCCAACTGCTTCTACTTGTTTTGACACATCTCCGTAATATTTCTTTCTCATTATCATCAACTGTTTCCAGCCTCTGGACAGGTAATTTATTAAAATGCCTTCATCTTCCTCTATCTTTCCACCATTCTTCCCATCTGTTTACTATCTCGTGTACTCCAACATCCTCATTACATGTCCATACCATCTCAGTCTTGCTTCCTCTACTATCTCATGTACTCCAACATCCTCATTACATG
>CABFVZ010001380.1:49803-70576 GCA_902151445.1 Timema monikensis | reverse complement strand
ATTTAATATATAGATACTTTATTAACATATGTTATAAACAATATGTATATCTTCACACAATAGGTGACATTCATAAAACTATTTACAAAATTATAATTATTTTAACTATTTAATAACATATACTGTACTTGGCACCATAGTATTTGTAACAAAAAAAAAAAGGTTTATTTTCACAGCCATTTAGACACAAAACTTTGCCTGGTCGCTTTCTTAAAATAATATATATATTGTTTTATTTTGCATTTATTTAATCATTTAACAACGTAAAATTAAGTATAATGACTATAAACTTTAAAAAAATAAATATAGTCCAGTCTTTGTAAAAGTTATTTTCTAGAACTAATTATTAAAAACGAAAAAAGATCTTTGAAACACAATAATATTGACCATCGATCAATAATTGGCACAGTTTGTTTGAAAATAACTTTATATTTTTTTTCTGGAGCACTTGAGAAACTTGTCACACCGAGACTAACCCCGTAGTTTCAGAGAAACCACGCAAGTGTACTCGGAGCCAATTCATCCTTTCATTTCTCACTAATCCCCCTTTTCTATCTTTTTTTTTTATACGTGGTGTTATATAAAACAATATCTCGACTTTTGCCTCTTTTGAGTTTTGTTTCTTTGCTCTTTTGTCAGTTTTCGATCATAGACACGTTCCCCAAATTTTGTCGCTCGCTTCGCTTTTTTTGTTGCATTTCATCAGCACCTTAACCAGCCCCATGGTTGGTGTACCTGGCTACAAGCTTAGGAGTTCCAGGTTCGATTCCCGGCTGGAACCTTGGGTATTTTTCTGGAAAGGTGAAGTACCCCAATTGTCACCAGGGTTTGGTAAGTTAGGGTAAAGTTAGGTTTAAGTGCTTTTACTGGTTCCACACCCTCATACTCGCTATCACCCTCATACTCGCTATCACCCTCATACTCGCTATCACCCTCATACTCGCTATCACCCTCACACTCACTATCACCATCACCTCATCTCATCGAGACATGTTAAGATCCTCCACGGAAAGGATGTACTAATCTCTCCACTGCTGGGCTACAAGTGAAGTAGCCCAGACGCACAATATTATCATCACCATCATCACTCACAATCTTGTTTCGTTCATCGTTCAGTCTTTGAATAGAAGTTGTGCAATGTTATTTTATCTATTCTTGTATTTAATTCAGTTTATTTTAGTGTTATGTGCAATCACAAGTATTATATTGTTAGCTAGGACTGTGTAAGCTTTTTGGTGACCTTAATGAATGAAGGTTGTGCTTCAACTTATACGCATCTTTTGACTTTAACCGGTGGTCTTTTTAGTTCTTAAACCGTCCAAAGGGCGAAGAAACAAATTTAAAGTTAAGGCATTTCATCGCGCTATTTTTTTTATTGTAAAAAAACAAGTTTTGTTCTATGAAAGAATCACCGGAATGTACCGGTAACAATTCCTGTTTTCTTTGAATTGAAACCTTTAATGTTGACCTTGATATTTCAATTCCTCGACATTATCATTGTGTTTTAGTGACCTTGCACAGATCAAATATGGCCGTTTTGAGTTTTTAATATCTTTGTTTTCGACCGCAGTATGGTACATAAATAAATATTGAATAATGAGGTCGGATAAATTGAAAAGGTAAATTGTGAATGTTAAAAAGTCAGAACCTAAGAAATGGATCGCCTCTGTTGTCTAGTGGGCATATTTTCTGGCTACCGATACAGAAGTACCAGGTTCGATTCCTGGCGCTCCAGACTTTTAAGAGAAGCAATGGGTCCAGAACGGGACCAAACCCAGTTTCGTAAGGACCAATGAGAAGCTACTTGAATAAACAAATAGCGGCTTCGATCTAAAAAACTGAGTTTAACGGCCAGAGGGTTCGTTGTGCTGACAACGTTACACCCTCTATCCACAGAAGTTGGCACTAACTTTACCCCCAAAGACATCTGTATGGTTCGATGCCAAACTAGAGCCGTGGAGCGTTTGAACCTAGAATTAATTCTTAATATAATACAACTGTTTGGTGCCGTTCTCCCCTTGTTTAGTCCGTTCTAACGTTATCTTCCCACTGGGTCTGCCGGTCGGTAACCTGGACAAGGTTCCATAATCTTCCATTGGCGCTGCACACAGTAACATGCGAGACTCAACTATCCTTACAATGTCTTGTGATGAGGGCAGGGTACGTAACGCATCGTTACATAGTCTCCTCCATTCCCCGGTAGCAAATATCTGCCTTGGCATCTTGTTTAGGAACATGGATTATGTTAACATGCGCAATCAAAAACTATCTCTTGTTTTTATGTTTAGGTACTAAATTAATAGTTTTTTTTTTCATATTTTTAATTAAATTCCTTGAGTTTTCAAAGTTCCCAAGCCACTACAAATGATATCAATTGTTTTTATAAACAAACTTGTTTTTTTATCTGTGGTAGAAAAAAAGAATACTTGTTCACAAAACTTGTTTGGATAGATTTGGTTCAAATTACACACATTTTCAAATATGGAGTACTTTATCTGTAAATTATGTTTTAACACAAATAAATTAGGTTAATTAAAAAAAAAGTTATTTTTTTATGTTTTTTTTTAAATGGACTTCATTATAACACCACCCTCTCTGCCCCTCTTATTTTTTTTTTTTTAAAGAAAGACAATTTTAAAAACAGATAAGTTTTCCGGCGATTAAAAGGAAAATACTTGTTGCACAGAACTGTAGGATTGTTGCTGCACGGTACGCCCGACTGTCATACTATACTCTCCTTCTCAGACTGGAGATCGCTGTACCCGCCGTGGAGCCCCTTCCTCAACGAGGCGTCACTTGTTCTCAAACCGTTACCGTTGAACAGACCAAACAACCAACTGCGCAGGGACCCGCGAGGGATAAGTTTCT
This sequence comes from Timema monikensis, assembly GCA_902151445.1. Taxonomy (NCBI): domain Eukaryota; kingdom Metazoa; phylum Arthropoda; class Insecta; order Phasmatodea; family Timematidae; genus Timema; species Timema monikensis. Next base: position 67,708 of record CABFVZ010001380.1, on the reverse strand, counting down.
TTCCCGGGTTGGCACTGCTCACGGTCCCATCGTCGCCCCCCACGACCTCCTCCAACGACCTCCACCGCTTTGTGGGCAAAAACTCCGGGAAAGTTTCACCCCCACTGCGTCCCCGTCTCTTGTGACAATTGACTATCACTACATTGTCCGTGTCGCCGGCGTCACCCAACAATGGCGTCTCGACATCTTCCCTGCTGCTTCCAAGAACCGTCTCGGCGTGAGGCGTCGGTACTTGGATAACGTCACCGTTGGGGTAATTGTTGTTTTCTGCCAGGGACGCCGGTAGGGTCTTCCTGCCGCTGCACCCCACGCAGTTCTCCAGAGACCGCGAACTCCTCTTTGGCACCTGAAGAGACATGGTTGGTAGTTCGAGACGCCTGCTGCGGGCGTCCGGGAAAGGGTCCAGTGACCGAGAGCTCTTCTTGGATCGAGGGAGGGTGTTGCTGTCGTGGATGTCCCCGTACTCGCCGGATGCGGACGACTTCTTCCTGCGGTCCGGATGTATCTCCACGTCGTCGCTGCGGTTGTCCGCCCCTTGATCGTCGTGGGCGAGGTTTGTCGCGCTGGCGTTGAGCGTGGTCCTAGAGGCGTTGTCCGTCAGGTAGAGGGGGGGCCTCTTGACGCTGCGACCCGCCGGACTAGAGTTGTTAATGTGGTTGTTGAGGGCGGCCACCAGGCCCAGAGACGAAGTGCTGTCCACGTCCACGCTGGCCCCGCGGGGGATACTGGACTGGCGACGACTGCCCGCGCCAAATCCTCCGTAGATGGAGGCTTGCCGAGAGTCGGTGTTGGGTTTGGGGCTGCGGTGCGGGCGGCAGAACAGTGGGGGGAGCTCCGTCAAGTCCACCTGAACAAAACAATAAAACACAGTTAGTTTGAAAATGGACCAACATTTTGTGAGACCTTTTTTCTCATGAAATTTTATTTGAAATATTAAAATCTTTTTAAATTCATAAATTTTTTTTAAAGATATTTAACGTGCAATTTTTGAGGCTACCTTTTTAAAACAAATGTTTGAACTGACTGTTACAGCGGCCATATTATTAGGACTAAATGTAAATATTTCGAGCTATAAAAGAAGAAATAACTTTTAAACCTTTTGGTGCCCCACAGTCGATATGATCGGCTTTTCAGATCTGTGCTAGTTCTGGCACTACACAATAGATGGTGTGGGAGTGTGTTACGTCACAATAACAAAATTCCTCCAGATTATAGAAGGATACAGGCATTTAAAATGATAGAACAAAATGATTAATAACAGATTCATAAATAACAGTTTGGAATTTTTCCCGTTCAATCTTATATAAAAAAAAAGCCGTAACAACGTAACAGTTTTAGCACACTAAACCTGAAACTGACATGGCTCTTTTAGCACACTAAACCTGAAACAGGCATGGCTCTCTTAGCACACTAAACCTGAAACAGGCATGGCTCTTTTAGCACACTAAACCTGAAACAGGCATGGCAATCCTCGCAAACGAATCAGGTATAAGAGTGCCATTAGTATGGTTAAGCAGGCCAAATTATACCTTTTAACCTCCTATCTTTGGTATGATTAAGATTTGATTAGTTACCATTTTTAACCATACTTACAGACTTTATATATTGAAATTAGGGTCGGGAACCTCGAATACTCAAGGATATTTGAGAATAGGGTATTACAGAAAATTTCGCATTTGAAATTCAAATGCTTAAAAAATAATTTGTTTTCAATTTTCCAAATGAAATTTGTTTTAGAGCTTAATTACCGCTTTTTGGTGGTTCCGAACCAATTATAACTATATTATGAATGCAACAACCTGACCCCAGACCATAAATTTAACACTTAACTGAATGTATGAATGTTATAATGAATGGATTATAAGAAATAATGTTACTATTTAGTTACTATTTGTTTTTATCTTATTATATTATATTTATATTTACTCTGAAATTCATAATTTTTTACCAAGATTTGTATTCATGGCCGAGATTTGGGATTCAAGGGTATAGTGAATATTCAGATTCATCGACCCAACTCTTATTGAAATCCAATCTTTTATTAAAGGAATCAACTAATTTCACTCACCACAAATCTGTCTATGTAAGGTCTCGTACAAAGTAAAAGTTCGTTACGATTATTTTAGTGAAACATTTAACGGCATTCGCCTGGGAAGAGAGTGAGAAACCGCAACATTTCAAAACGACAAACCTCTCGTTTTTGGATGGCCGTATCGGTGGCGCCGGTGAGCCAATACGTCAGCACCTCCCCCTTCCCCTTCATGTACACCATCCCCCGTTCCTCGATAACGTAGCCTCCGATCTTCTCCAGGGCCTCCTTGCAGGACGGGCTGATGTGGATCTTGAGGGGCTCCCCGTTGGCCTCCATCCTGCTGGCGGTGTTCACCGTGTCCCCGAACAGGCAGTACCTCGGCATGGTGAGCCCCACCACTCCCGCCACCACCGGACCTACCGAAAACATACGGTTTGAGTCGGTGATGTTCCTCCTGGTCTGCGGTCCTTGAGCCAGGTTGAGTCTTTCGACACTGGGGAGTGCTAGTTGCAGGCAGGGCCTAGCGGGGGAGGGTATCGGGGGCGTAGTATATCCGGGGTGGATCAAATTTAGCTAGGGGTAGTTGAATTTCATTTAAGTTAAGAGCCAAAATATGTGTTGTAATGTTAAAAAGGAAATTCATATTAAAATTGTGTAAATTAAGTAAAAGTTGTGTGGAAAAACGGCCCGGATTTAAAGATTGTAAGATACCGGGCCTGTAAACACTGAATAAATAAGTAAAATAGTAAATAAAAGTCCTCTGTTATAACACCGCTTACAAGCGGGACCACTCACTTTCTAACTATTTGTTGCAAAGGGGGTAACGCTCTGAAAACAATAGATTAGGTACTGACAATTCACCCCCCACCACAACTTACCCCCTTTCAACAAACAAACTTTTTCAGACAAGAAATTAGTCACCAGAATTATAAAACTCTTTAAAATTAGACAAATTGCAAAAAAAAATTCACTTGTACAAAAAAAAACAAAAAAAACAGGAGCATTGTTATTTAAGATTTCTTTGTAATTTGCGGTCTGAATAGGAAGTTTGGGTCCGACAGCTTAGCTCAGTCTGTAGAGTGTCTGCTAATTGAGCCAAGGGTACCGGGTTCGATTCTCGGCATGGCAGAAAATTTATCATTGATGAAAATATGGGTTTACCCTTTAATATCGATGAATTAACGACCGGGAGACTGGATGTTGTACCTGTCCTAGTCTTAAGATATATTATAAGATATATGAAGCTACGATAGGCTAGCCAGTAGTGGAGAATATATGGCTTGAATAAAACACTGACCACAGGCTGGAAACATTAACGGATGGATGGATGGACTGTTTAGGGAGAGAAGATAGGGCCGCTACCTGAACCTAGCTTTGTGAGAGCCGGTTTATTGAGATTTGGATGGCAGTTTTTGCCTGTTCTCTAGTAAAACCATCTTTAAAGTGAACCGTTCTTAAAACTGCCTGTTTGATAGTGATGTTGTCCCTTGGGACTCCACCTAGCGATCCCCTTGTTGAAAGACTCACCCTCTCCCACGGAGGACAGCCATTTTAACCTGGAGGCTGTGTGTCTGGAGTATACTTTGTCTTCACTCCAGGGGTACTTAAAGACTCTTAGAGAGTAGGTCTAATTTAAAAAAACAAAAACATATACTATTTCCTGATAAACATTATATTTGTAAGAAGGTTCAGGAAAGTTGGATATAAATATATATAAGGGACTAGCACGGTCCACACTTTACACTGCTACCACTGGACTAAGAACAGCCCCATTTTAATAGGAAGATTATTTAAGTCAACACAAACATATTTTATTTACAGACAGTGTTGATAACATTTAACTATATTATTATTGTTTTATATGTATTGATAATATCAATCAAAAGTGACAGCTTCAGATCATATGACTGAATGTATGAATACATGAAAGAATATCTAGTAGCTTTTATAGCTATCAGATAAGGTTCTTCCTATGAACATTGGACTGTAGTAACGGTTCTAGCTGTCAGATAAGGTTTCTTCCTATGAACATTGGACTGTAGTAACTGTTCTAGCTATCAGATAAGGTTCTTCCTACGAACATTGGACTGTAGTAACTGTTCTAGCTGTCAGATAGGGTTCTTCCTATGAACATTGGACTGTAGTAGCATGTGTGTGTATGTGATTGTTCCCCCAATCGACAACGTTGGTAACCTGTGTGAATGCCGATGCGTAGTTTTAGCACGTCGTTGGGTCTGTGGGCTATTCGATGCACCCTGATGGCTTCCAACAACTCCAGCGACATGGACGCAATCTCGCCCGCATGACAATCTCCGTTTTTAAGAGGTAAACCAGATACCTATAAAAAAAAAATAGAAATCAAGTTTTTTAAACTGTCTTGTCTTCATATTATCCTGAAGAATATTTAACATTCAAGGGAAAAAGAGACTAACCCTTTTGTATCTGTAAATATGATTTGTTCTTTTAGAGTTCTGATACAACCAAGTTAGATGCGTATAACCCGAATGGGTAGTAAGACGCGGTGCTAATAATAATACAAAATAGTTAATAGTGAAATGAGATCTCCGAGAAGCAGGATCGGTGTGACAACGTTTGACAGGAGGAGAAATGAGAGAGTAAGAGGAATAGTAGAGGAACAACTAGTCCAGGACATGAAGAGAAATGAGAGAGGAAGAGGAAAAGTAGAGGAAGAACCATTCCAGGACAGGAGGAGAAATGAGAGAGGAAGAAGAATAGTAGAGGAAGAACCAGTCCAGGACAGGAGGAGAAATGAGAGAGGAAGAGGAAAAGTAGAGGAAGAACCAGTCCAGGACAGGATAGAGAAGACACAGCTAAGGTGGTACGGTGAGGAGAATGGAGGAGGAAAGGAAGTCCAGGAGGATGTTGGATATGGAGGTGGAGGGAGGACTGAAGGAAGTAAGGAGGAGTGTGGAGGAGATGACTGGACCAAGGTAGAGGGAAGAAAGGAGGCGGTAGAGAGGCTCATATTCCAAACAGACCCGGCCAGTGGCTGGAAGCACTTCATGATGATGATGATGATGATGCTGCAACATAATTATAGGTTTAACTCAACAACCAGACCCCAGAATGTTAAACTAACACTCTATTGAATGTATGAATGTTATAAACAACAGAACTACTCTCGCAATAGAATAGACTTCCAATGACGAGGAGATCAGAGTTCGAATCTCGGTCGGATGCACCGAGTATTGTTTTTTACTAAATGTTTTTCCTCTCTTTCTATCAGCAGATTCAGGTACACTTATTCTAAATTCAACCTTCTTCATCCATAGCACATTAGTACAATTAGTACATAAGTGAAAAACCTGAACAGGTGGTGAGAAGAAGCGGTATGAAAACTGTACAACTGAACTCGCTCAGGTAGCGGTTGTCCTTCAGAATTATTTTTCTATTTATTTGAGTTAGGTTTTAAACGTGCACTTTCTAAAGCGACTGATTATATCAGACACACGTGAATTTCTATTAGCGAGAGCTAAAGGGCAATACCAATTTGTCCGATTCAGGTATTTCCCCATACCTTCCAGGGTTATTTTCCATCCAAAGGAAGTTGTGCTACAGATTGCTATAGCTCTATAACAATTTGTCGAACAAGGATGGGGTTTTGAACCCACGAACATCTGATCCCGAGACAAGCACTTTATCACCAAGATCACAGAGGTCGACAGCCCCCACCCCCTTCCTAATTTAAACCATGGTTTAGTCTAGTACTCTATTACAGATAACTATAGCAGCTTAAGATTTAATGTGAAACATTTTTTTTTTTAAAAGTCATACCAACATGAGGAAGTAATACACATTTGTGAAGCAGTTTTTTTTTTTAGTCTGAATCAAAATAGGGGTGTTCTAAACTTTGACTTGGCTTCGAAACAAACATCAGCTTTGACTTTGCTTCAAAACAAATTTCGGCTTCGAAGCTTCACCATTAAAAATATTGACAGCCAAAATACTCTAAAAAATCTGAGGTAATTGAATTACATGTTATGATGATAACGTCTTGATCTGTCAAATTAACACAAAATAATACAAACAAATGCACAATAAAATATTTTCCAAGTAATTTTAGTGCATAAATTATATAAATAAACACAATATATTTTTTCAAGCATAAAACAAATAAAAGAAAGAATTCAAACTTCGATTTGGTTTCGAGAATATTTCATATATTCTATTCGAATTGAAAAAAAACTTCACACACTCCCCTGAATCAAAGCAAATATTATTCGTAAATTTCAAATAATTATTGAATCAAATCATATTCTAGTTAGATATGTTCAAATTATGATGTTTAATAGAATGAATTACTCATTTTATAAAAAAAAGATTATTTTTGGACCCAGGTCCTATAAGTTCTTCAACATGTTCACGCAACAATAGTTCACCTTGTTGAAGTTAAGAGCACCATCTGTTGTGAAGATTAGGAACTATTTAAATATATATCTTCACTCCTCAAAGTTAACACATTTGTTATGTGTTTATTAAACAAAGGTGCGGTAATTGTCTATGCAAATATTTTATAAAGTTTGTTTTTGATATAATAAAGCAACCGTTATTTTCTGGCCAGTTTGGTAAATGAATAAGCAAATATTTTACCTCAAAAGAATTGTTACTAAAACTATATTAACATATTTTAGCCGCATTGTGGGATTTGCAACGACCTAAAACCTTATTAGTATTTTTTAGCTTAGTTTGATTTAAATAATAAAACAAATCGAATCATATTGATATTATTGAAGCTTTGCAAACACTTAGAAAATGAATCTCTTTATCTTTAAAGTAATTTCCAAGATTCAGAAATAAATGTTTGGTATTCGATGATAATATTAACAGCCCAGTTTCAATGATAAAACTTACCACCATGTAAGCGTCTCCGATCGTTTCTACCTTGTAAACATCGTAGCCTTTTATGATGCGATCAAAGAGCGTATAGAGATCATTCAGAAAATTAACAACCTGCAAACATTACAAAAACAAATTTTACAATATTTATTTATGGTGCAATTTTTTTTTCCATCAGTTACTTAAGACCAGCTTCGGCCGCATGATTTAAGGCATAACTTGTGTTAAAGACGGTCTGCTGATGATGAATAATCAGGGTTCGAAACCCAGTTGGAGGTATTGATGGTGTTTTTTTTTTAACCTAATTTGTTTACCACTCTCCTTCTATGCAAATGCTGGTATATTAACTCTAAAATGTTTCTTTCCCCATCCCTAGCTCATTAGAGTAATTATAATTTTCTGCTTTTAAACTGAAAAGGTAGTAAAATACAGTAATAAAAAAACCCTTTTTAATGACTTAGAAACGTATGAAACAATGGGGAAATTCTGTAGAGCAATGCCGTCACTGGACAGAGAGGTAATGGCTACCTCTTGAAGAAAATTAGATTGCTACTGCCCCAATCCCCCGACCTAGGTTTCATTCTATCGGAACTCATCAGTAGGGGAGTGTGAAATATGTAACACAACTTTCTAAAAGAGGAAACGAAAATAGCACACACACTTTTAGAAAGTTGTGTTACATATTTCACACTCCCCTACTGATGAGTTCCGATAGAATGAAACCTAGGTCGGGGGATTGGACGGTAACGATAGGTTATCTTCAAGAAGCAACCATCACTTCTCTGTACAGCAGCAGCAGTGTAAAGTGTTAACTGTGTTTGTTATCTTTTATATGTTTCTATCCACCTTTCCTGAACCTTCTTACAAAATTAATATAATACTTTTTTTTTAGCACCGCATCTTACTACCCGTTCGGGTTATACGCTTTAAGTACTAATTACGCTAATGGATTAGGAATTATGAAGGTTTAATTAGAGGAAGTGAACCCGCATTTGCGTGGATGGAGAGTGGAAAACCACCCCCAGTTCACCCGACCGAGATTCAAACCTCGATCTCCCCATCCTCAGCGGTCAAGCTCAACACGACTAGCGCGTTAGCCAACTACGCCAGAGAGGCGGGTAATATAATACTGATAAGTTAAGAGTGAGCACCTGCAGAGGTGAGCTCTCCGCCGACATCGCGGTGAAGCCGACGATATCGCTGAAGTAAATGGTGACAAAATCAAACGATTCTGGTTCCACTCCAATCCCTTTGGTTAACTGCTGCGCTACAGGCCTGACAATCAAACAAAACGGTAAGATTTGAAAAAAATCAATATCCGGAAAATATGGAGAGGGAAAGGAAATAAAATGATGTAGACAAACACGCTACCAGATGAGCTAAGGTTTCTATTACATTTACCACACACATATATATATAGCGGTTATTTAAATTAATTTATGCTTTAAGATTACTTGAAAAATGTTTTATTGCACAATTGTTTGCAATATTTCATGTGATCTGTCAAATCAAACAATTGTTTTACAACATGCAATTCAATTACTTCAGATTTTTTTAAATATTATTATCAATTTATAATGTAAACAAAGCCTTAGAATGACAGTAATCGAACATAAATGGAGTATTTTAGTTGTCAATAATTATTACTGGCTAAGTTTCGGAGCCAGAATTTGTTTCAAAGCTAAGTCGGAGTTTCAAAGCTTCGCACAACCTTACAAAACAACCTTCATTAAGAAATGTTTGGTGACGTAAGGTGTCAGACTTCTGTCCTGGGGTGTCCGGGGTTCAACCCTCGGTCCTGGCACAGATTTATTTGATTACCAAACCCTTCCTTCACCTCTGACAAGACATCTTGTGAATTGTGTGGAATGCCAGGCCTCCACCGTGGTTCGGATCCCACGTTAAACTGTAGGTCCTCCATTTCATCTCACAATCACACTACCATTACATATTAGCGTAAGTGCGTATAACCCGAACGGGTAGTAAGACGCAGTGCTAATAATAAGAAATATTTTGGCTATTTTGATATTTTCTTTCAATATCAAATTTTTATATTACAAACTGTTAGGGTACAAAATTATTATTATTTTTTATTTTTATTATTAGCACCGCGTCTTACTACCCGTTCGGGTTATACGCACTTACGCTAATGTGTAATAGTAGGGTGATTGTGAGATGAAATAAAGGACCTACAGTTTAACGTGGAATCCGAACCACGGTGGAGGCCTGGCATTCCACACATTCAGGGTACAAAATTAAATTATAAATGGTTTACAATGTAACTAACACCTTTTTCTTAATTTAGAATTAAAATGTGTTGAGTTGAATCTCAGGTGTTTGAATGAACTAGAAGATAGTACAAAGTGTCAGCCCAACTGTCAAAAGGAAATTTATAAACTATATATTTACTTTAATATGTACATTTTTTATTTACTTATGTACTTTCAAAGGAAGTTTTTTTATTTCTTTCATGCATCTCAATATTTTTTCATATTCTCGTATCGATATCATCTCGGATTGAAAAAGTTGTTCTCGCACAGACCTACTAAATAGTTTATGTATTTATCTGTGCCTCAGTCTGAATGCAGCATAAAATAAACTTAATGTTGAACTATCTCCTGTTAGCCGAATACTATTTCTAGGAAATACATTTTGTTAACAAGGTAGAAACAAAATCTTTCACTTTTGTTTTATTCTATTTGTAAGAAGGTTCAGGAAATATGGATAGAAACATATAAAATAAATCACAATATGACTTTTACAATCAGAAGAACACACTTTACACTGATGACACTGGACAAAGAGGTAGTGGCTACCTCTTAGAGAAAATCATTGTTACTTTCCAATCCCCCGGCCTAGGTTTCATTCTATCGTAACTCATCAGGGAGGAGTGTGAAACGTGCAACGCAATTTCCTAAAAGAGGAAACCAGAAAAACAAAAAAGGGAGAAAATGGAAAATTGTAAAGAATGATAAGACACATTGATAGGAACATAGGAAAGGAATAACATAAAGGACAAACACAAGAAATGGACAGTCAACGCTAATATATATCATATTTCTTTGAGGGAAACTGTTCTGGCATTCAATGTCCATTTCCTCTGTTTTTGTCCTTCTACATGTTCCTATCTTTGTGTCTTATCATTCTTTATCAATTTCCTTTTTCTCCCTTTAGTGTTTTTTTTTTGTTTCCTCTTTTAGGAAGTTTCGTTTAATATTCCCTCCTGATGAGTTCCGATAGAATGAAACCTAGGTCGGGGGAATGGGGCAGTAAGGAACAGTTTTATTAAAGAGACAGCCATTACCTCTTTGTCCAGTGGCAGCAGTGTAAAGTGTGAACTGTGTTTGTTCCCTTTTATATGTTTATATCCATCTTTCCTGAACCTTCTTCCAAATATAATATTAGTGTAAAGCTTCAAGTACCTGGGAAGTGTGGTAGAGGAAATAGGAGGAAATGAGAGAGGGGAGGAAACTGAAGCCTTTACAAGAGCGTGATCAGGAGTATAAAAGTGCAGAGGAGGGACGTACCATATCCTAATATTGAGGTATTCATGAGGAACCGGAGGGAGGGGGGATGTAGNATAGAGGAGGAGAGATTGAGATGGTATGGTCATGTGAAGAGGATGGAAGAGAGAAGGATTCCAAGGAGGATGCTCGAGATGAAGGATGGTGGGGGGCAAGGGGAGGAGAGGAAGACCCAAGGACAGGTGGAAGACGAGAGTAAATGTAGAGTCTTATGTTCGAGACAGACTCTTGTCAGTGGCACGAAACTGTGCATGATGATGATGTTGAAGATGGTGATGGTGGTGATGAGTGTAAGAAATTGCACGAGGGCTCCGGCATGTATTTTTTTTATAGCGCAAGAGTTCCTTGGTTCTAAATAGTTTGGGAACCGTTGGTATCTTACGCCGGTAGCATCCTGTGCAAGAGATCCTCTGTCTTCTGTTTTTCTTCGTACAGCAGACGAGTCCTCTCGTTGACTAGATCTTCCAGGTTGTTGGCGTACTTCTCCATGATGTCCATCATCTGGTCCATGATGTTATGTTGCCTGCAACACCCAACAGAAACAATCACCAAGAACATCATTTTACAACTAGACATCAGTGACATGCCGGTCTAGGGGTTCAGGGTTCAATCCTCGGTCCCGACACAGATTTATCTGATTACCAAACCCTTCCTTCACCTCTGACAAGACCTCTTGTGAATGTGTGGAATGCCAGGCCTCCACCGTGGTTCTCTCCACCGTGGTTCGGATCCCACGTTAAACTGTAGGTCCTTCATTTCATCTCACAATCACCCTACCATTACTCATTAGCGTAAGTGCGAATAGCCCGAACGGGTGGTAAGACGCGGTGATAATAATAATAATAATAATAAATACTTTACCTTACAAGATTTGTCATTAAAAATATACAAACATATTTCAGCCACATTGTGGAATTTTGCAACGGCCTAAGTCAATACGGAACTTAATATGCGCCCATCTGGAATCAAACCGGGGGTCTGTCGAAACACATCTCATACTTACATTCCCTCCCTCATCTTCTTGAGCCTGTTGCGGATCACGGAGAAGTCCGGCCTCGCGTCCGGGGTCTCGGCCCAGCAGTCCTGCATGCACGACAGGACGTAGTCCGGACACTTGACGTCGGACTCGTGCAACAGATCCAGATCCGGACGGAACGGGACTTCGTCATCCTCGACGTACTTCTTCACGCGGTCCACTATCTCTGAAACACAACGCACGGACACAAACTTAATTTGAGACAACAACGAAAACAAAAGTTACTGACCGAGCGAAGAGAGGATCCGTTTTAACTTTACCATTTGACATTTTGTCTGTCCGTACGGATGTTTGTTACTCAATAACTGTCAAAAAAAACTTAACTAACTTAGTAAAATTTGGCGAGAAAATGGTTTTTCAATCTGGTTATTTGTTTCAAGATGGCGGCTACTCAAATGGTTTTATGTTTGATAGCCCATCTCAGGTGATTCGAATTTAAAATTCCAAACATTTGATTTGACTATCTAGGATATATATTTTTGAATATTAATCTTTATTGTGAGAGTGACACCTTAAACCATGTGAACAAAATATACTATTGAATATATTATTCATTATCTTTCTGTCTAGCTTCATTACCAAGGAAAAATACCAAATTCAAATCCATTATATTTGTAAGAAGGTTCAGGAAAGGTGGATATAAACATATAAAAGAGAACACACACAGTTCACACCTTACACTGCTGACACTGGACAAAGAGATAATGGTTGCCTCATAAAGAAAATCAATCGTTGCAACCTAATCCCCCAACCCGATATATTTTCTTTAAGAGGCAACCATTACCTCTTTGTCCAGTGTCAGCAGTGTAAAGTGTGAACTGTGTTGTTATTTTTGTTGTACAAGCCAGATTGTGTTTGTTACCTTTTATATTATTTCTATCCGACTTTCCTGAACCTTCTTACAAATATACTACAATTACCTCACAAAGCAAAAAGAGGTTTTCTTTATAGATATATATTTTATATTCACAGCTTCAAATCCAAGGAGGAAACTATAGAAGATATTTAAACTTGAAATCCAAAGAGAAATGTTAAGATAAGGATTCGGAGGGAGCATGGTCTACTGTTCATAAAACAAGGGTTTACAATAGTATTCTACGAAGCATTGATAATATAGACATCGATTCAAAATTTATATTATTTTATTCAATACCTCGAATCAAACCAAACTAGGAAATAAAAATAGATGGGGTTTTTAGGCCATTTTAACATCCAATAATGTGAGATAAATATGTTGGTATATTTTTAATAAAAAAAACTCTTGCGAGGTAAAGTGAATCCTTATTAATTACTAGCGAACCTGCACAGCATTGCTCGCGACCCATTGTGGTGTAGGAATTATATAAGCCACACCACACAAAAATGGTTTAGAACTACAGTCACATTTCAGTCACATTTATTTCCCCCCCGAGGAGGATAAGACATATTTTTATTACAGTTATCTCTGAAACGTAATTTTAAACCAGATTAACAATATTTTCTACAAACATTTGTTAAAAAATAGTCTAGTAAAAAATTTAGAATTCCAGCTTCGAAGTGCATTCAGACCTCGTTCCTTCCACCTATGCTAAAAAAAACCCATCAGATCTCTGCGTGACGTAGATTTGGCTGGACATCGCACAAACAAACAAACACTTCCTTTTACGACTGTAAAATAATAAGGGGCACTTAAAAAAAAATCAAAACTAGCCTTTATATAACTTTCACACAACCTATAACCACACCTTTGAATAATAAAAAAACAAATGTGTAAGCTTTGAATTGGTTTTAGTAATATTTTATAGCTAGCTTCAGTGGCCACATGGTCTAAGGCGCTACTCTCACACTAGACTAGACTGCCGATGACGGTGAGATCGAGGTTTGAAATCTCAGTTTTGTGTACTGAAGGTGGGTTTTTCTACTCTCCCTCCAAGCAAATGTGGGTACACGCTCTTTAAATACAACCTTCTTAATTTCTAAAACCATTAGCCTAATCAGTACTTAGAATTATACAACCCGAACAGGTAAGAAGACTCAATTCAGCTTCACTCCGACATTCGATACGACTATTTAAAGGAATGCGTGATTTGTAACTCAAAATAAAAAAAAAGAAGTACCTTTAGGTTCGTACGGACACAACCCGAACGGGCCGTGCCTCCCGATAATCTCGTAGAGGATTATAGCGAAAGCATAGACGTCAGCCTTAGGTGAGCCGTACACAGAAGAATTCAGGTCCCTTAAAAGTTCTGGGGATTTCCAGAACAAGTCTGGAAAACATTATAGAAAATAATTAATGAATGTGAACAGGGTTGGCCATTTCACAAGTAAAATAAAAACACTTCTGGGTTTTATTAACACCAGGTATTTATAAAACAAGAGTTGTTAACATATGGGACATGTTATGAGGATGTTGGAGTACATGAGATAGTAGAGGAAGCAAGACTGAGATGGTATGGACATGTAATGAGGATGTTGGAGGACATGAGATAGTAGAGGAAGCAAGACTGAGATGTAAATTTTGTGATTTATTCTTTATATAATGGTACAGGCTATGTACACATTATTTACCCTACAAGGTAACCGACTATACTATGGCCCTATCTTATTAGGACGGATTAAACAACCAAGCTATCGTATCTGTTAACTACGGTTAAAGCTACATCAAAATAATATATTTTCTAAATTAAAAACTGGCATCTGGAACAGGGCTCGAACCCGGAACTATCCAGGAGTTATCAATGTGCTACAGGCGTCCCGAGTTGAAGATGACTGTATTACCTGATAGCTTGTGATATTAATCGATCACATGTACATGACGATTTTCGCACGTCCATCACAGACTCTGCCTTAAAATAAGAGTGAAGAATGAGCCTTGGAACAGGATGAGTCCTGGATAGTTGAGTGGTTAGAACATTGGAGTACTAAGTTGAAGGTACTGCATTCAATTCCGACCGCAAATGAGAGGATGTTGACTAGTGACCATGAACTAATCTAGCGCACGTACTTCTGTAATACTGATGTTCTCCTATACTGTCGCTCTCTGCGCAATGCCTCAGGTCGTGTAGACCAAAGTCGGTGATCTGTAGGACCCAGCGGCTTGTCACCACGCAGTTGGACGACTTCAGGTTACCGTGGTACACCAGCACGGAGTTGTTGTGGATGAACAGCATACCCTGCAGGCAGCGACCGATATTTATATATATGTCTTGTAATGTTCACACTTTTTAGTGAGGAGTGATGCAATTTTTAGGTTAAGAAATATCAAGTAGTCAATAATGTGTAGATTCAATAATCTCCGCAGTTCTTATGAAATATGACATAACAATAAACTTTACTTTACAACCATTTCTGTTTCCAGCCTGGGTCAGTTTTTTATCCAAGATATATTCTCCACTACCGGCTGGCTTGGCCTGTCGTAGCTTCATATGACTTATAATATAACTTTAGACTAGGACAGGCACAACATCCAGTCCCCCGGCCGTTAATTTATCACTATGAAAGAGTAAACCCACATTTCACCAAAGATACATTTTTCGGCCATGCCGGGAGTCGAACACAGGACCCTTGGTTTAATAGAAAGACAAACTACCGACCGAGCTGAAATATCGGATCACACAAGAGTAGATAAAAAAAAAACATAAATGAGAGAGTAAAATAAACTAGGTTTTTAAAGAAATGTATAAGATACTAAAATAGGTATAAATTACAAATTTAAAAATATTGAATCGATAAAGTGGACGGCGACTAAATTTCAAAATGTAGTGCCAAGTTAAATAAAAGGACAATGGTTAAAATCAGTAGAGAAAGTACAAAAAAACAAAAAACAAACCATAAACACATTTTTTAAGGACAAGCTTTCACAGTAATAGACAACTTCTTCAGGTAAAGAGAGAGTTGACTCTCAACCTTGCAGTCTACAATTTTCTTTGTCCAGTGTCAGCAGTGTAAAATGTGAACTGTGTTTGTTCCCTTTTATTTGTTTCTATCCACCTTTCCTGAACCTTCTTACAAATATAATACAATTTAAGTAATCGATAGACATTAGATTGGTAAAGTGAAGTTTAAGTTGAAACTTTTTAAATACATAAAAGTTTATTACTATGTAATACAGAAAAAGTTTTACATAAATAATAAGTTTTGTTAGTGGACAAGTTTTATTAATATGGAGAAGCCTCATTATAAATAAATATGTAACCATTGTAAGATGTTATAAATTAAGAAGTATAGAAATTAGTCTTTCTATCTGTATATTATGAAAAGACGAGCACAGTTCAAACTTTACACTATTGCCAATTGAAGAAAACTAATCGTTACCCCCCTCCCCCCCTGGCCTTTGAAGTGAAAACGTGTACTTTGCACTTGGGATGTGAAAAAAAGGATAGATATTTTCCTTTCGATACTAATTTTTTTTACTCTGTACTTTTTTTGATACTTTTACTTATATCAGTACTAACACTTCGGTATCAGATCGGTATCGAAAGAAACAATTTTTTTGTTATCTTCATTCATGTTGGTATTAAAGGTTTACTAAAATGGTTAAAGAATGGTAGAAAATATATTTGAAAAAAAATATATTACAAATCATATTTATCTATTAAATAACTTTCCATCAGCCACATTTCCATAGACGTTTTGAAAGCTAGAATAGTAAAACCTTTTATAATATCCATCATAGATACTATCTATCATATCTTCCAAGTTCCACTACACAAAATAGACACATAGATTAAGTAAACTAGAATATGGTTAAATCATTATAATTTTCAGTGTTTAAACCCGCCTCAGTGGCGTAGTTGGCTAACGCGCTTGACGTGTTGAGCTCTACTGCTGAGAACGGGGAGATCGAGGTTCGAATCTCGGTCGGGTGAACTGGGGGTGGTTTTTCCTAAATGGTTTTCCACTCCCCCTACACGCAAATGCGGGTTCACTTCCTCTAATTCAACCTTCCCAATTCCTAATCCATTAGCGTAATTAGTACTTAAAGCGTATAACCCGAACAGGTAGTAAGACGCGGTGCTATTATCTATCATCTTCAGTGTTTAAATAAATACGAAAATACAATTATTCTGATGCAAAAGTTTAAAGTATTATTACTAGATAAAACAAACTTGAAAAAATTTTAAAATTTTTTTCAGATTAAAATTTCGATAACAATACTTACTGTTACCAATATTTTTATTTTGATACTAGTATGGTATCAATACTTATCTTCTGATACTTTTCTTTGATACCACACCCATATCTAACGATGTATTAATACTAGTACTTACCTTAATGAGATCATGGACAAGAGATGCGACAAACATGTTATCCAGTTTTATGTCTTCGTTCTCGACAATGTCCTGAAATATACAAAATAAAGTATTTAGATCCAGAATAAGGATGGCAGGAAAACTATCTGTATATCCACCCCCTCCGTCTAAATATAAAAATAGGAGGACATCAAGAGAGTTTCTATCCACCAAAAAAGTTTTTATTCTTTGACAATCAAGTTGGTACCACTTAATCCAACTTTCTGTTCATTCTACTACTTCCTGAGGAAGATGTCATTAAAGTAATGAAGTGTTTGTAAATATGTTTTAACCCATTCCCTGGCGTTGAACAACGTACGTGTGCGTCCGATCTTGCCCTGATGCGGGCGCGAACCAAAGTTTCACTGCGATGCCATCTATCAATGAACCACTGTACTTTTAACCAATATTAATACTTCATATTGAAGATAATAGATGGGGTTACCAGTTCAATGCTATACTATGGCCACGAATCAATCAATAAATGAGAGGTGAAAATATGTGTCGGATAAGAGCATATGAGTAAAAAAAAAAGAGAGAGAGAGTCAGAATTGAAGGTTTGGAATACCAACCCCACAGTCTTGATATTTGTTGGTTTGGTTTGATTCGTAAATCAATATCGATATTCTCGAGGCTTTGCGGATCAACTTATTTCTAACCTTTACCGAGGGCGGGGTTGATATTTCGAGAAAAGGGATAGGGGGAGTGGTAAACGACGCTCCCTCCTATCATATCAACTCACATAGAGACTACCCTTGGCGCAGTAGTCGGTGACTATAAGGACCCTCAGCGGTTCGAGACACGCTCCGATGAAGGAGTTGATGTTGTCGTGACGAATGTCTCTGAGGACCCTCATCTGTTTCATCACGTCCCTGTTGATGTCCTTCTTCTTGGAGAACTTGAGCTCCTTGATGCGCACCATCACAGACTTGTACTGCCCTGTCGCCGCAAACACCTGCGCTCCGCAGCGGGACTCGTACGACGTCGCGCTCACCAGACTCATCTAGAGGGACAAAGGTCATCAAGGATACTCGTTATTTGGGGATTTAAAAAAAATAATTTTGTAACTTTGAAGCACAATTTTGTTTGGGAAAACGTGTTTTTTTTTGTCCTTCGAATTCTTAAGGATATTCAAGATTAAAGGATTCGAAACACAAATCCTTAAAAAAAATTTTTTTTTTTTTTT
>CABFVZ010001380.1:32019-44728 GCA_902151445.1 Timema monikensis | reverse complement strand
CCCCCCCCCCCCCCACTTTAATAGATGCCTCTGGTTTGTGGTAAGATGATTGGATCTAATTAAATAAAAAGTTGCTTTCTAGTATTAAAAGTCGGTAAATTAAATGCCTTTTTTTGGTCTAAAGCTGTTTAAAAAAAAATCAACTCAAAATTAATAGGTAAAACTCCTCATTTTTAAATCGTAGATATTTTCTTTTTTGGTAACAATAAGACTGTCATAAGAGGATGATAAAACACATTTTCTTTTACAATGAAAATAACACAGTTCACACTTTACACTGCTGCCAATGTGCATTTTTGGCGGTAGCGATCAAGATTCTTCGAGAGGCAGCCATTAGATTACCTCTCTGTCCGGTGGCAGCAGTGTAAAGTGTGAACTGTGTTCCCAACAAGTGTTTCGTCTCTTCGAGGAAGTAACAGCTAAAAGAAATGTTTGACTGTTTCCTATTTCCGATCCACCAAAAGTGGGCCCTGTGGCCCCCGACAATCCGAAAATCCTCACCCTCTGGTAGCTGTGGCTACTGAACAGTGGCGGTAATACAAAGTTGAAAGGGGGCTCGGAAATGTAGTCCCGAGCTTTGTCGGTAAAGTTCTTGTAGCTCTTTGCCGGCGGTGAGGACACTACCACGAGGAGCGACCGGGCGCGCTTCAGGAAGTCCTTCTCGTAGAAACACGAAGAAAATTTGCTCAAATTTTCTGGCTCTGAAAAAAAATATATATATATACATATAGGTACCGATACATCATGTGACACCAAAGTTATGATTCTGATTATCATCATCATCAGTTTATAAAAATGTAACAACCAGACCCCGGACCATTAGTTTATCACTTGACTTAGTGATCGGTTGGATCTTGTATTTCTCAAATTCAAATATTTAACCTTCTTTTGTATATATAATTCAAATCCAAATCCAAATCATCAAATCTTTAAAAATACCAATTTTAGTTAAAGTGAAACTATTTCAAATTGAATTTAAAAAAAAGAATGTGTTTAGGGGTTGGTGCTACTGATAAATGATATTACAGCTAGTTCTAGTTCTAACCAGTCTATCTCATTACGCCCCATCTCTTTCAGGTCCATTCTAACGTTATCCTCCCGTCTGCGTCTAGAGCTTCTCATTGGTCTCTTATTATTGGTCTCTTCTCATTGGTCTCTTCTCATTGGGTTGCCAATCGGTACACTGAACAAGGTTCTAGATTCTCCCATTAGCGCTGCACGTCCTGTCTATCACAATATACGACATTTGACTAGCCTAACAATGTCTTGTGACGAGAATGTAACTCATCATTATGTAACCTCCTCCACTTCCCGGTATCCCCTTTGGAGCAAATTTATTCGTAAGCACCCTGTTTTAAGACACCCTAATTTGTTTTCGTCATGTTAGGTAAGATACCAATGTTTCACGACCATAAAGAACAACCAATGAAATTAATGTTTTGTATATTCTGTTTTTTACATTTCTTCTACCTCGGTTATCAATTTGTAAAATTTGTCTCGAAGAAAACATTTTTTTTTGTCAACAAGTGATTTAAACCTTTTAATTTGCCTACTTTTCGACCAAGAGACGTAGCGAGGGCAGTTTGGTGAATTTTATCTCTATTGCTAACTGCCGAGAGTTCCCAGCTGATGGCATTTAGATGTTTCTTTGTTTTCTTATCAACATCAGGGTGCTAATGGGTGCAATTATTGCACTTTAAGGTACAAGGTGGCGAGGAGGAGTGGAAGGGGGGGGGGATATTCGAGGTAATGTGTGAAGTCACCTTCAGAGGGGAGGGAGCTTCTGCGACAAAGCAGACAAGACTATAGAATGGAAAAAAAAAAAAATGGAGGCGGGCCGGAATGAGATGCTTAACTTTAAGTGTTTAAACATTTAAGTACCAGGAGCTCATCTGATTGGTTCTGCCTTCTACTCTTTCCCTCACCCCCTTTCTTGCCCTCTTTGGCGACTGAACGTCCTGACACACTACTCCCGGGTAAGGTTAGGCAGCCCATGATAACAGGGAGATTGAGGCTCGAATCTCGGTCAGATGTACTGAGGGTGATTTTTTTACACTTTCACTCCATGCAAATGTGAGTGCAATTTCTGTAAATATACCTTCCTAATCTCTAAAACCTTTAGCATTATTAATAAATAAGTGTACAGCACTAACGCTAGATTTTTATAGTGTCTTACTACCCATTAAGATTGTATGCTTATATACCAATTACAATGTACTAGGGAGGTTGAATTTAGAAGAAATGTACCTCTATTTGTATGTAGAGAGAGAGTGGAAAAACCACCCTCAGTAGAATCTCCCCATCGGTTCTAATAAGAGAGTGACGTCTTAAGAGACCATTTAGCCATTGAAGCAAAAGTTTGCTTATTAGGTTCAGACATATAATTATGTCGCTCTCTAAATCACAACTAAATTGTATAAAAGCTCTAAAACCAATTTAATTTTTTTTTTCATCATGAATATGTATTGTTTAAGGCCCCGAGTGTACAAGTGTGAGGTTAGTGTGCGATACTCACTCCACAGGTATTTCCTCGCCTCCCTCGTCGTGTAGGTCATCATGTCCACGTACAGAACCATGTACTTTCCGTTGTCAAACAGTTGTAGAGCGTTCATGGCAGTCATCAGGTCGTTCAGCGAGATGGGAGTCCCCAAGAACACGTAGACTGTGTACAAGAGACGTACATGACAGCAGTTCTAAATACCGACCACTAAAAATAGTTGTTCAGAAACTTATAAGCTCCAAAGAGCAAGAGGGTTTATAATCTCCCTGGAGGGGAACTGTCCGGCAGTAGGAGAATAAATAGGGGATAAGAAAATACAAATAGCAATACAATATTCTATTGCCCCCCCACCCTTTTATAATGACGTCATCCTATTCCCAAAGATCCATTCTTTTCTTCTATAACAGTCACCTTTCGTTTCCCGGACATTTACCTCTTAGTTATCAACAGAAATATGTGGTTATTCCAGAGAGGAAAATGTCACATTTTAAACTTGTTTACAAGTCTATAATTGTATAGGACCATAGAACATAGTTCTATGTTTATTCCAGTAAACAACCAAACTCGTCTACTGTTTTTATATTATTATTATCACCGCGTCTTACTACCCGTTCGGGTTGTACGCACTTACGCTAATGTGTAATGGTAGGATGATTGTGAGATGAAATGGAGGACCTACAGTTTAACGTGGAATCCGAACCACGGTGGAGGCCTGGCATTCCACACACTTACAAGTTGTCTTGTCAGAGGTGAAGGAAGGGTTTGGCAATCAGATAAATCTGTACCGGGACCGAGGATTGAACCCCGGCCGCCAGCACAGAAGTCTGACACCTTACCCCCTAGACCACCAGATCACCCCTCGTCTACTGTTACCAGGGTTTGTCAATATTTAACCTAAGAGCAACATCTGATTGGTAATGTTTGGATACCTAAGGAAGACATATTTAGCAACTGGAAAGTTAATGGTCCCCAGAACGTAAGCTCCTCATTCAAGCCTATCCATCACCCCCTGGTGACCTACCCACATTGCCTATATCACGTACTTCTGGTTCTGTTCCGCGTCTCCTTGATGACTTCGTACCAGAAACCGTTCTGACAGCACCGGTGGTTCCCCTCGCAGCACTTGTGGCGGTCCAACACCGACATAAGATGGCTCACTGTCATGTTGCTCTTGATGGCCTGGGTCCTCAGAGAGTCTGCCACCGGCTGCCAGACCTCCTCGCTGATGATGGAGAACTTGTGCCACTTGTAGTTGAGCAGCAGTGAGATCACAGACTTGGTCACCTGCGCAACCCACGACAGTCTACATACTGTGTGTCTACATACTCTGTGTCTACATACTCTGTGTCTATGAGGAGATATCACACGACAGTCTACATACTGTGTGTCTGTGAGGAGATATCACACGACAGTCTACATACTGTGTGTCTGTGAGGAGATATCACACGACAGTCTACATACTCTGTGTCTGTGAGGAGATATCACACGACAGTCTACATACTGTGTGTCTGTGAGGAGATATCACACGACAGTCTACATACTCTGTGTCTGTGAAGTTGATAGCACCCAAACCGGCACAAATTACGAAACCTATGCCAATATTTGGGTCTTTTTTTTAGCACCAATTTTTACTACCTGTTCAATTTATAAATGCGTGTACTGATTACACCAATGGAGGCTTAATTTAGAGGAAATGCACCTGCATTTGCATTAGGGTAGAGTAGAAAACCATTTAGGAAGAACCCTTCTAAGTGCACTTGACTGGGATCGAACTCCGATCTCCCCATCTTTGGCAGTCTAGTCCAACACAAGATTAGTGCAGGTATTCAGTTGAACCGACGAACGACAACTCATGTGGCGAGCACTTTACCCACTTTACCACCGAGGTATACAATAGTCGAATATTATTCTATCCAGGCTTATAGGTTAGTGTTTGTTGGGATTTTATTTAAAATAATAAGATAGTGATTTTTTTTTTTGTTTCTACACGATTGTATCTGTCATAGCCCGCATTTTATCGTTATACCAATTACTAAGACGAAATGTGTTAGAATATTATTATAGATCGGCATATTTTGACCACCTGGTTATAGATACCCTTTACAAGGCTGTAGTTGGGGATTCAACTCCCCCCTAACCCCCAAAATTTTATGAACAAAATATATATGGTTTTATTTATGGTTCAAACAATATCAAAAATTAAAATAAAAGTACAAAATGAGGGGCTGTGTTAACATAAAAAAAAACACTTCAGAGAGCTTTTAGAGGTGTTTAATATTCAGAATTTTTTTCTAGCTTCCAGCAATTGGGGGATGTACCCACCAACCCCTTCCCTCCCCCCTGAAATTATTAGCTGGCTACGGCCTTGGCCCTTTTCATAACAATTCATCAATTCATCAATTTATTATAAGCCTAATGTTTTTAATAAAGATGTTTGGATATTTTCCCTGTATAATTTTACTAAAAATTATTTTAGAAAACATAAAAAAAACAGTGAATCCATTGTTAAAATTTACACAGCCTTCTATCAGACCTAACCTAACTTGACTTGACTTTTCATCCATTAGGCCTAGTTCATTTAAATTTTTAAAAAATAATGATAAAATAAACAATTTAATTTTTGTAGGAATATAATGTAATTAAAAGCAAAGGATCATGGGTACATAGGGTCAACACAAAAGTTTGTAAATATTTACATTTTTCTTGTGGTTTTGGTGAGATTTGTTTTAATTGTATTACTCTCCGAAATTATAGACTTTATATACCTATCTCAGAACTATTCATTTTCCATCTTTTGGTTTGTGTAGTTAGAGCAACGAAATAAATAAATAAATAAATATAAAGTGTCTTATTTACACAACATCTCCTTGTTCCTTTATGCCCAGGATATATTTTGGAGCAGTCGTTCAGTTAGTGATGGGCACTATCGAATGAAAACTATCGAATAATTCGATAGTATTAAACTATCGAATCATTCGATAGTTTAAAAATCATTCGAATGAAAAGTATTCATATTCATTCACCTTGCTGCTGAACGATAGTAAACCTTACTGTTTCGAATGTTTTCCTGGTTACAGAGATGCGAAATATTCGTTTCTATAAGGTCCACTATTGGGAATCATTTCCACGGTTACCTTGCTGATCGATAGTCAACCTTACGGTTCCGAATGTTTTCCTTGTTACAGAGATGCGAAATATTCGTTTCTATAAGGTCCACTATTGGGAATCACTTCTACGGGGTACCGTGCTGATCGATAGTCAACCTTACGGTTTCGAATGTTTTCCTTGTTACGGAGATACGAAATATTGGTTTCTGTAAGGTCCATTATTGGAAATCAGTCTTCGTTCTACATTGCTGAGCAATTATTATTTTATTCGATCTTATGGTTTCGTTCTCATCTGTTGTTTATCCACACAAAATGTGGGTTAAAGTAAGCTTACAGTTTATCATTCACATTGTATTTTATTTCACATTTTCCTGACCATAGTGTTTAGACTATTATTCAAACCTATTTGTATTTATTTATTATTAATTTAATTTATAATAATTGCATTTCTCATAAGGCTATTTAGTTAGGTCCGCGATACTTACGAATTATCCAACGCCTTAGCTCAGTCGGTAACGAGTCTGCCTACTTATCTAAAAATCCCAGGTTTGATTCCCGGCATGGCTGATAAAATCTATTATTTGAGAAATGTGGGTTTCCCCTTTCACAGTGATAAATTAGCGGCTAGGGGCTAGATGTTGTGCCTGTTATAGAATTTAGTTAATATAAAAGTCGTGTGCTGATATAATGAAACGATTCAGAAAAAGCACGTAAAACACCATAAATAAAATTAAAACATGAATCCAGCCACCTTAATATATTAATGTTTCTACTTTCGTTTTCTATAAAGTATAATAAACCTTTATAGACGTCAAATATGCTACACATTGAAAAATAATTAATAAAAATTATGCATAGCTTACGTAATTTCTTCCTGACGAGTGTAGGTCTTTTCTCTTACTCTGGAGGAAATTTGTCTTTTACAGTCCTTTATGTTGTAGGTTTTTCTTTGGCTCAAATGGCACCTTTTGTAGTGTTCATAATTGAATTATGTTCTAATTTAAATATATATATATATATCTGTTAAGTTTATCTTTAAAGTAGTATTACTGGGACAGGGCCATTAAAATAATAATATTAATAATACTAATCACTAATTTTAAACTAAATTGCGATAGGATTCTCATATACTATTTTAGGCGAATGAGTATCCAAATAAATTATACAATATTGTGAAAATTCTTCCATTAGTTCTGTCACATATTGTTTTCTTACATGTTACTAAAACGTTGGTGACCTGGTGGTCTAGGGGTAAGGTGTCGGACTTCTGTGCTGGCGGCCGGGGTTCAATCCTCGGCCCCGGCACAGATTTATCTGATTGCCAAACTCTTCCTTCACCTCTGACAAGACGTGTATTAAACACAACTTGTAAATGTGTGTAATGCCAGGCCTCCACCGTGGTTCGGATTCCACGTTAAATTGTAGGTCCTTCATTTCATCTCACAATCACCCTACCATTACACATTAGCGTAAGAGCGTATAACCCGAACGGGTTGTAAGACGCGGTGCTAATAATAATAATAATAATAATAATACTAAAACGTTGACCAAAAATGTATTTCAAAATAAAAAGAGCATATAGAAATATTACCTAATTGAGCAACATAATCACCATACTAATATAACTATAACTAATATTATCAATTTCAACTAATCTATAAATGCATACAGCGATAGTGAATTGTTATTTAGGATATCACTTAAAATTGTAATATCAAAAAAATTACTTATTTAGTTCAATAATATTTTTATTTAAAAATATTATAGAATCAAAATTTTTAGGATTAAGTCTATTCCTTCGTATTTCACGACACAGGCAAGTGTGAAAGAAACTGCTCTTATTATTTTGATTAGTCAGCTTTGTTATGACTGAATGAGAACCACACAGCAGCAGCAGCTGCGAATTAATAGACAATTCATTCGATTGAAAACGAAAGAAACGATAGTTTTCATTCAAATGATCATTCGTTAATAACGAATATTCATTCGAATGAAAACTATCGAATGATCATTCGATAGTTTGGAAACGATAGTTTTCATCATTCGATAGTTCAAATCATTCGATAGTGCCCATCACTACGTTCAGTAGAAAGCAAGTGGATGCTTTGTGTTCTTGTCACAGCGCTGAGATCAGGTCCAGCGCAACTTTACTTATCTATTATATAGGCCTAGTTTATAGTTGGTTTGGGGAGTCACAAATGAGTCTTTGTAGTACAAAACATTATTTCCACAATACAAGCACAGTATGTGATGTATTCTCACAATAAATAATTACGTTGATGATGAACATTGAAGGGAACAGCTTAATGATCAAATGATTCAAGGCAAGTTCAGCAATCTACTGACTGATTTTATCTCCCCTACACAATATTTAGAAAACAATTGTGTTCAATAAATAAAATTAATAACTAATTGCTACATGAAAAATATGAAGTTGAACTTATTTTATTTTTATTTTTTTCAGATTAGCCCAACAATTTTTTTTTAAACCCATATGGCCCGCGATATAAAAAAGGTTGCAGACTCCTAGTCTCTGGCGTTATTCTTGTAATGGACTGGACTGCCGATGACAGGGAGATTGGGGTTCAATCCCGGTTGGTTGCAATGAGCAAGGTCGTAGTCAGGGGAGGGTTTGGGGGGGTTCAATTCCCCCCCCCACACACACACATTTTATAAACCAAATATATATGGCTTTATTAGTGGTTCAAACAATATCAAAATTAAGGTACAAGTACAGATTAGGGGGTTGTGTTACCATAAAAAAAAACAGTTCAGAGAGCTTCTAGAGGTGTTTAATATTTATAATTTTTTCTATCCTCCATTATCGGGGTATGTGCTAACCAACCCCACCTCCCCTCCAAAATTATTGACTGGCTACGGACTTGGCAATGAGGGTGGTTTTTCGTAGATGTTTTCCACTCCCATTTCACACAAATAAGGGTGCACTTCCTCTAAAATCAACAATCTCCATCCCCAACACATTAGCGTAATTAGTGCATATACCTATAAACCGCACGGGCAGTAGACGCAATGCTAAAAAAAAAATGGCTGGGAGTAGTTTTGTAAATAGGGACTGTGACAAAAAGGAGCAGGTTAAAAGAACAGGTCCAGTAGTGGACCAGTAACAGATTGCTCTTGCTCCACTAAAGGAACAGTTTTCCCCATCCCTAGATCGTGTTAACTTTAAAGTTCAGGACTGCTCGTAAGCAGTCTCTCCCGACTACCATAAATTACGTGCCCGGGTAATCCACATTTGGGACTATCACAGGGGTCAACTCAACCCAAGCGAAGTGCAATGCAAGGTCCTCACCCTGGGGGAGCCACATTAATGTTTGTTTGTTTGAATTTTATTGTTTTGCAACAGTGAACAAATCTTTAACTTACATGTGAAACATTGAACTTAAGGAATACAAATAACGAGCACCAGCCCCAGAGGGGGCTATCGATCGTTGATCGACACTGAACTTATAATAACATTAAATAGGAAAACATGTGGCGCTCTGACGGGCTGATAATAAGTTAGCCAGAGAGTTATGGATGGGAAAATAATAATAAAAATTATCTTGTCACTAAAGAATGGTGTCAATAAAAAATACTGGTGGGGTCAGTAGTGATGGGTCACTCGTGAGCAAGTCATTGAAATTGAACGACTCTTGAACGAGAGCTGTGAACGAAAGACTCTCGCTTCGCGGGCGAGTCATTCGCGCCACCATTATTCACAGCATTTTCGCTCTCGTTCATTCGTTCTGGAAAGAGTCAGGAGTGTTTGTCATTCTCGACTCTTCTGTAATTCTTGGTTTGTTAAGGTGGAATGCTAGTGAGCGTGAGTTTAGGGCAGTATTTTTAGCACAAACATCTTTTGGTCAAAATAAATCAAATATTTCTTCTATAGAAACATAGAGTTTTGTTTTCTGCACATGCTGATATCAACAGTTGTTGAATATCTGTCATGAGCATGGCAGCATTTGGTGACAAACTTTTTAAATAAAGAGAAAAGTTTGTCACTAAATGCCGCCATGCTCATGACAGATATTAAACACCTGTTGATATTATAGCATGTGCAGAAAACAAAACTCTATGTTTCTATAGAAGAAATATTTGATTTATTTTGTTCAAAAAATGTTTGTGCTATAAAAACTGCAAAATTAATGCACTAAACTCGCGCTCACTAGCACCCCGCCTTAATACGAAAAAAATCAACTATAAATGCTTATTATCGTTACTATATTGCAGCACTGCCTACAATATTAAACTATTTTTCTTAACATCAACAGACATAATTCTGTGAATTAAACACTAATGGCTATATGATAAGGTTAATTATTATAAGTAATATGCGTAAATAATAAAATTAAACTATCAATTAACTTAAATTTGTTTTTACCAAGCAAAACATGTATTTTTATTATATCAATGTAATAATCTATTTTTTTATCATATAATAATATGTAAATATAATTAAATGCATAAAAGTTTAAAAACTATAAAATGAGAATAGGCTCGCGAGATTCCACCATGCTCCTAGTAGTTAACACTTGTCTCATAGGTAGCAGCAGTATATTATTTAAAAATACTTCTTGAAAAATTTTTAAACGAGCTGTACAAAAAAGTATCTTCATTTTTAGTATTTAAAACTAGTTCCTTTTTTTTAAGCGATTTCTTATTTCTTAATGTAGTTTTCAAAATTGACTTACTTCTAAACGTTGAATGATGATGTAGTAAACTAAACTAATGTTAAAAGTTTTGTTAATATTAGCTAATACTGGTTGCGAATTTGACTAACAAATATTATGCAATAAGCAAGTATGGATAAATTAAATGACTAAGGAGTATGTGTTTGTAAACATGTTATAAGAATAGTCGTGTTTGCAGTTCAACCGTAGACGCGTAGAAATTTAGTTTTAAATACATCTTTGACCAAATTAAAAGGTTTTTTTATTGAGCTATATTAAATTTAGGTTAACTTGTAAAAACATTTTAAAACTTTTAAAACAGTGAATTAAGTGCTTTATCAAAAATGAGCAAGCTAATAGTGGACACAATTTATGTAAATACATTATTTAGTATAGGTCTACGCTAATAGAATGAGAATTTAGAAAATAGTGCCTGTATTTTTATATTATTATATTTTTATATTATTATAACTTGTATACAATTATTTGAAATTGAAGGAATAAAATTTAATAAATAATACCATTATTAAATAAGTAGCAATAATAATCTGTTACATAGATTATTATAGTATGAAACTATTTTAACGTCCCGCTTACGTGAGTCAGTTCTGCAGCCCACCGCTAGGCGCTATAATAGTGTACTAGCACATATACACAGAGTTGCCATTCTATTAATACTCTTTTATCTATGGTCGAACATGCACGAAACATGAAATATTTTTTAAATATAATATTATGAATTTTAAAAAAATGTTTAGCATGTGGGTCGTTAAAAGATAAAGGTATTTTCCATTTAACTGAATATATATTCAGTTTATTTAAATGAAATGATTTTGTTGAGGACAGGTAATTAAACGGAGTCTAAGAAAATTTGATTACTTACAAAATACAAATTAACTTTAATATTACTTAACAACATAGAAATGGGATGAGTGTAGAAACGCCACTTTAATGTTGGCGAGTAGAACTCATTGATCTCTATAATATAACTGGATGGACAGTTGCGGCTAAAATTTTCGAGCCGTCGTCTGCACACCATTGTGTAGGAGAGAAGGAAACTTTCAGGTATCTCTTTCTCTCTTATACACATACATGACAATTTGGCATTTCGACATCATTCGCTAATTTTTATGAATACATGAGATATATCATTATATGATTAGTTAAACGAAATAAATGGGTTAATAAAAGGTTTGAAGAGCATAGCTAAATTCAATAGTCATTACTTGTTTATTTAAATAAGTCGATTTATGCTAAAATAGTAGTACTTCCTACAAGCCTATAAGCTAAATGTTAGTTTGAACCTACGATTTCAACTCAAAGTTTGTCATTCAAACAAAAGTAATCAGGTTTTTAGCGGCCTTATTTTATTATAGTTATTGAATCTTAAATATAATATGGCTTCTGAAAGCAATTGGATATATAAGTTAAGAGTCAACTTTAAATATATTATAATATAGTAATTCTTCAAACAAGTCTATAACCTAAATGATAATTTGAATGTAAAACTACTACACAGAGTTTGTCATTCAAACTAATGTAATTACCTTTTTTAATTTTAGCTATCGAACTTCAAGTATAATTTTGTTTCCGAAACCATCATATAATTGAATAACCAATTTTAAATATATTGTAGTCTTGGCCGAGTGTAAACAACATGTTACATGATCTTTAGCTACATATTTTAACATATTAAAGATGTTATTCTTATTTGTACAATATAACCTTTAAACCTTATTATATATTATTTAATGTAAACGTGTCTTCAGTCAAGTAGGGTATAATACTTCACTAATTAAAAAACAAAAACTTGTATTCAGCAGAAACACGTTTTTGTACAAGAACATTGAAAAAAATCGTTAAATCTGTCCCCTCGCTAACAAGTAGACGCCAAACTTTAGCGTCACGATTTGGTCCGTTGCAAGGGATTTGTTTATGTCCATCTAGTATAGTATAGAGATCATTGGTAGAACCACATCGCTAGCGCTCGCGGCGTTTGTGCCACAAACTAAGAGATTCCAAGCAAGACGTTACACTTGGAACACAACGCATTTTCTATTGCGGAATTTTAATTAATCAATTATTATATCAAATTCAATCAAATGTAACTAAGTCCATTATTTTATAAATAAACCACGTTATAGAAATATGTAAAATCTGTAAAATCTAGCTAAACTCCTTCTTAAAAATAAACAACAAATTGCTAACACAACAGTAATGACGAATTTTACATAGACTTCACGTCCAGCATGCGCATTCCCCTGTAACGTCATTGCAAGCTGCTCCTAGTGGTAGTGCCCCGAACTAGTTGACGGGATCAGATAGTCCCTTAAGAGTGTCCAACCCAAGGGTATAGTTGTTTTCGTTTGGACTTTGGTATAGAGTTTGAAACCTGTCCGGAAGTGATTGGGGGGGGGGGGGGGGTTCCC
>CABFVZ010001380.1:17727-28438 GCA_902151445.1 Timema monikensis | reverse complement strand
TTTTTTTTTTTTTCAAGACTAGTCTCATAGCTCCGCTGATATGATTAAAATACTGTTGAAAATGAGCTAATATCACATTCTCACACATTTGTTTATATTAATAAAACTCAAAATATAGGCTTAAGGAAAAATAGCCCTGTTGGAATCTTTCGACTTTATTTTGTCGTGAACCATATTTTGAAATAACGCATAAGGGAATTAAATATTGCGTTTGATCTAAACGTTTTCGCGGTAATTTCTCGCTAACTTAGGCGGACACCTTAAGATAAACCGTTAGCTACATATTTGTTATCAACACATAAAAATGATTAAATTTAGGTTTACTCCCATTCCCTCTTCAACAGTTTTATTTCTATTTTGTTTTGTTCAATAAACTCACGAGAAATAATATGTTTATTTTCAATGAGTTGAACTACAACTTTTTTTTTCCCCCAAAAAAACTTTTTTTGTTGCTAAAACCGGGTCTTGAAACTCATATAATTAGTTTATAATTATGATTAGATTTCCTTCCACAAAGTTAAATTCTTGAAATTTTCTCTCGAGGGAGGGACAGCCTCAGAGAGTTGAGACTCGAAATCTACGTAATTGAAAAAAACACACCTTCAAACGCGATATTGACACCTTAGTCCGCGTGATCACACAAAGTGGCAAAAAAGAGAGTTTTATGATCTTAATGAAGTGTTAATTAAATCCATCATTTGCAGCTGTTTATGACCTAAAAACTTTGGTCTGGACGTTGTGGTAGGACGGACCCCCCACGAGGGGGACAAAGGGGGTGTCACTCCTCCTTCCACGATTAAAGGCCGGCATCAAAGGCAGCCGACTGAAGCGAGCCACGTGCTTTAAAGAGGACCGTTCCTACAACCAGATGTGGAATTATTGGTCCAACAGTTGTGACAGGGCAATATGAGAGCTTCACCAGCCTTCAACAGCAATTACCAGTAGCCAACAATCTTTATAATTATAGCAAGATCCGTCTATCATCTTTATAACTATAGCAAGAACCGTCTATCACAAGGTAGCATCACGAAGGTCAATATGAGAGCTTCACCAGCCTTCAACAGCAATTATCAGTAGCCAACAATCTTTATAACAATAGCAAGATCTGTCTATCACAAGGTAGCGTCACGACGGTAAATATTAGAACTTAACCAGCCTTCAACAGCTATTATCAGTAGCTAACAATCTTTATAATTATAGCAAGATCCGTCTATCATCTTTATAACTATAGCAAGAACCGTCTATCACAAGGTAGCGTCACGACGGTAAATATTAGAGCTTCACCAGCCTTCAACAGCTATTATCAGTAGCCAACAATCTTTATAACAATAGCAAGATCCGTCTATCACAAGGTAGCGTCACGACGGTAAATATTAGAGCTTCACCAGCCTTCAACAGCTATTATCAGTAGCCAACAATCTTTATAACAATATCAAGATCCGTCTATCACAAGGTAGCGTCACGACGGTCAATATTAGAACTTAACCAGCCTTCAACAGCTATTATCAGTAGCCAACAATCTTTATAACAATAGCAAGATCCGTCTATCACAAGGTAGCGTCACGACGGTCAATATTAGAACTTCACCAACCTTCAACAGCAATAATTATCAATTGCTAGCAATCTTTATAACAATAGCAAGATCCGTCTATCACAAGGTAGCGTCACGACGGTCAATATTAGAATTAACTAGCCGTCAACAGCAATTATCAGTTGCCAACAATTTTTATAACAATAGCAAGAACCGTCTATCACAAGGTAGCGACACGACGGTCAATATTAGAACTTAACCAGCCTTCAACAGCAATTATCAGTTGCTAACAATTTTTATAACAATAGCAAGATCCATCTATCACAAGGTAGCGACACGACGGTCAATATTAGAACTTAACCAGCCTTCAACAGCAATTATCAGTTGATAACAATTTTTATAACAATAGCAAGATCCGTCTATCACAAGGTAGCGTCATGACGGTCAATATGAAAATTTCACCAGTCTTCAACAGCAATTACCAGTTGCTAACAATTTTTATAACAATAGCAAGATCCGTCTATCACAAGGTAGCATCACGACGGTCAATATTAGAACTTCACCAGTCTTTAACAAATACTTTTGGTTACATTAAGACAAGTTTATTTGATAAGAGAACTGTAATCTCTGCTATCGCTGTTATTGCAACAAATTTAATTAATGTATTGTTGTTGAAGTAATGACAAGATATTAAACTTACATACGCCTGGTTAAATTATAAATAATTTTGAGAGGTTTGGTTGATTATGTACAACGTTACCATCTTATACACTTAATTTTTCATCTATTCATTTAGACAAATCTCTGCTATAATGGTCACGCTATATAGTCATTAACAAAAAGTGTCCTAATCTCTGCTATAATAGCCGTACTATACAGCCACTAACAAAAAGTGTCCTAATCTCTGCTATAATGGCCGCACTATACAGCCACGCGCAGCGCTGAGGCAACCTCTTCCCAAACGAGTTTTATAAATATATCACAAACAACAAATAAACAAAGAGCAAAGAATCTTAAAAAGTTTCATGGGAGGGGTCGAATGGATTTAAATATAATCTTTAATCCCGTCTTTTAAAATGAACCCGAGTTCATTCATCATATTCGTTACAAGTTCTTATTCCGGAGCTTGTCAATATTCAGATTCAGATAAAACTGAAGAGTTTGTAAGAAATAATGATTCGGATTGCGTTACTTTTAGAAAAAGAGGTCCCAGGTGCTAGACAAGGTCCACACTACACTAGAGTCAGGAGGTCCCGGGAGAGATGATATGAGTCCCAAAGTTTCGCTAAGGACTACATTAGTCTCCCAAGGTCACGTGATAGCGGCCGATGTCAGTTACTCCCATGGGAAGTTATAATCTAGTTCTAAAAATAGCCAGCCTCGACCTTGGCAGGGAACATAAACCTGATCGGACCACGCTGCGAGCTGTACCTTACAGCTCAGTGGTGGAGGGGGACGGCCACGCCCCTTAGGGGTCATCCATAAGCCATTTACAGCGATTAGGGGTCATCCATAAACCATTTACAGCGATTAGGGGTCATCCATAAACCATTTATAGCACTTAGGGGTCATCCATAAACCATTTAACACTTGTTTCTTAACTGTTTTACCCCCAACCCCGAATCATCCCCACGAAACATTGTAATGATATAGATTTTTCATTTAGCAAGAATTCAAATCAAAAGTCCCCGCCCTTAGTGAATTTCAAATTAATTAATGATTTCAAAAAATAAAGATAGATGCTTCCACAAGTGTTAGAAAATCTTCACACACACCTGGGTAGCCAGTTTTTTTTGTTTGTTTTTTGCAACGAATCTGTGTCGTCAGCTTATTTTTTCCATTGTTCAATGTTCCCCTACCCTATTGCGAATACTGGTGAAACATAACAACTTTGAGAACGCTTTATTACTTTCTCCCTCCTTTCTGTAACCTAATAGAAACATGATGCTACCTAAAGAAAGAAAGAATGTTCTAGAACGAATTCTCTTGAACTGTATACCAGAAAAGAAGGCTCCCTTCCTCATTCGGTCCACAACCTCGCGGTAGGAATGTTCCGCGAGACGATTTTCTCTCTAAATTTCACTCGATATTATTAAACCTTGCAATAAAACTGTCCGTGAAGCGCTAAGCAATCAAGTTTAAGATGTCGTGCATATAACATAATAGATCTGGATCAAATGTTCTTACTATAAAATAAATTAAAAACAATTGAATTCACATCTGAATAATATTAAAAAGCTGACCCCTGTCATCACCAAGCCGGGCTCCAAAGAAGATTCATACAAGAGACCACAACAATCCAAAGACATCATTACAAGTGGCGCCCGCAACGATATTTACTCACAACAGCCACCCCAAAAGACATAATTACAACAACATCTAGACCAGTGGCGGATTGTGGCTAAAATTAGTGGGGGTGCTGCTCCAGAAATTGTTTAACTTAGTTTTAAAATTGTGTAAAAGGTAAACAAAATGTATAAAAATAGAATTTATTAAGGAACTTGATAAAATCTTAACAACAACAAAAAAAATCAAACTTTTTTACTTACTTTAACTTAAATTGTTACAGTTCAAGCTTGATCTATTCATTTAAAAATGAAATAATTTCTTCTTGTTTTAATTTACGCAAAAAGTTCAATAATTTTCTCCGTTATCTCTGGATGACAAATGAGGAAATTTTTCTCCATTGAAAGTACTGCAAGCGCACACGGTTTTTAAGCACAACACACGCCGAGTAAAAAAAAAAAAACTTCCTTCCACCATCACGCCAGAGCCGGCACTGCGAGAGCAACAGTGCTTTCTCTACCTTGCAGTCCCGCCTTCCTCCCCACCCCCTCCTATGTGCGCATGCGCACAACAGTAAAACACCACGTCACTGGCACTGTGAAGCGCACAGTTCCATAAAAAGATTTTTGCATCTCTTACATAAACTGGGGGATGGCTACTGAAGTACTGACATTAATCTTAAGTAATATATATTGTACTACAAAAATAAAGAGAGAATTAAAGAAAAAAAGGACTCACTATATTAAATGTTATCGATAATAGCAAGTGGGAATAGGGGGTGCTGCAGTTCCGCAGTGCCCATACACGAGCCGCCAATGATCTATACATTAGATATCGCTTCTTCCCTTTAATAACAGCTGCACCTGGTTTTTTTTTTTTTGGACGACTCTTTAGGTAGAATGACAATTTAGTGATGGAGGCCATAGAAAAGGAATAGGTATAGGAACGCGACTGTGATGTTGGCAAGTAGAACCACATAGCTAGCGCTCGCGTCGTTGGTGCCGCGAACTAGAAGATTCGAAGCGGGGACGTTACATTTGGAACACAACGCTTTTTCTATTTCAGAATGTTAATTAATCAATTTATATCAAACCCAATCAAATGTAACTAAATTACTTCTTTAAGATAAACGACAAATTGCTAACAAAACAGTAATGGCGAATTTTACGTAGACTCCACACTGCTTCCTTTTCTAATGACTTCATGTCCACTCATGCGCATTCCTCTGTGACGTCATCACTCCTAGCGATAGTGCCCCGAACTAGTTTACGGGATAAGAGTACCCACCCCATGTTTTGTCCCCTCGCGTAAAACAAATTCCTCAAATCTTGTCTAAAAACTACACGTGGAAATATCCTTCTCGATGGCTCCATATGTTTAGTTACCACCGCTACCAACCTAACGAACGAATCTATCTAGTTTACACTTTTGTGTGTTGTGTATCACTATCAACTTAACGTTAACTTAAAGGTTAACTTAACGTAACTTAACGTAAGGGTTCTCCTTGAGTGTTTAAATGGAAGCGATCACGATGCAATTAACTTAACGTAAGAGATGTCCTGAGAGGTATTGTAATTTAAGTAAACG
Organism: Timema monikensis; assembly: GCA_902151445.1. NCBI lineage: Eukaryota > Metazoa > Arthropoda > Insecta > Phasmatodea > Timematidae > Timema > Timema monikensis. The sequence goes on along the minus strand of CABFVZ010001380.1, from coordinate 23,034 downwards.
TTACGTGAAGAGTATCACGTGATCTAGCCAGCCAATCATTATACGAGTGACGTCTACTGGGCTATTTAGTAATTCACTTGTTGGTTTTATGACCAAGGTCTACTCTTTAGTTTAAGTTATAGTGATCGGACATTAAAGCGCTAGTATCGTATCATTATAGAAAAGACTCAATTTAAATATTGTAAATAAGTTAAAACAACAAAAAGATTTTATTATATAAAATGGAATAATGATTTAAAAAAAAGATACTTGTTATTAAAATATAAATTAACGAACATAATCATGATTGTAAAAGCATTAAAATCTGCTTTAAAAAAAGTTTTAATGATAAATAACTATATTATCGGTAGAAAACGGTAAACATTCACAGATCACCACTTTACAAATCACAGATCAAAACATACAGGTACTCTAGAATGCAGATGTTTGATCGTGAAGCCGGCATTAAGAGTTCACTTAACTTAAGGTAAGGTAAGGAACGCAAGAAAAGGTAAGTTTTTTTGTTTGCAGTTTTTATATCACAACATGTTTTTGGCCAATACAAATCAAATATTACTCCAGTAGAAACAAAGAGTTTAATTTTCTTCATCTGGTGATATCAACAGTTATTGAATATCTGTCACAGATGAGGAACTTTTCAAATGAAGAGAAAAAGTTATCAATAAATTCCAGGGCAATCGTGACAGATATTCAACAATTGTTGATATCAACACGTGAAGAAAATTAAACTCTGTGTTTCTACTGGAGAAATATTTCATTTATTTTGATCAAAAACATGTTTGGATATAAAAATTACAAAAAAAAAAACACTAGCCTTATCTCGTTACCCCTATATCCCCACCTTAAGAGATATTAAGGGGAGAACTTTCACGTTACGTCAATTGAACGTGATACCTGCATTACTACCCATCCGAAACACCCCCTCAGCTCAACCCACAGGCTTATACTGACGAGAATGGTAGAATATAAAAGAAATGTACCTACATATGCACAAGGAGAGATAGGGTATATGTGTGTGTGTGTGTGTAAAACCTTTTAGAATACCCGTCTGAGCTAGTCGTAAATATGAAATAATGAGGAAAGGATAAATAATGTACAATTTATTAAAAAATGTGCCCGCATTTGCGTGAAGGCCGATTAAATAGCTAGCTTCCTCTTATCGAAGTTATTAATAAAGGGGTGACCTGGCGGCCTAGGTGTAAGGTGTCGGACTTCTATGCTGGGGGTCCGGGGTTCAATACTTGGTCCCGGCACAGATTTATCTGATTACCAAACCCTTCCTTCACCTCTGACAAGACGTGTATTAATCACAACTTGTGAATGTGTGGAATTCCAGGCCTTCCACCGTGGTTCGGATCCCACGTTAAATTGTAGGTCCTCCATTTCATCTCACAATCACCCTACCGTTACACATTAGTGTGTGTATAATCCGAATGGGTAGTAAGACGCGGTGCTAATAATAATAAAACATATTAATAAAGTGTCTCAGTATAACGTAGATAATAATTCCTCATGTTGGCAACAGTGATTATTATCTTGATACAATCCCCTCTCCATCTGCTGGTTCTCACATGTCCCGATAGAGGTCAGCTAGTTGGGGTTTTTTTCCTGTCCATTTTTCTTCAGGAGGGCGATGGTTGGTGGCTATTTTGAAACCCGTCATTATTTAACGAACCCGTTTATGTATCAAGTCGGATTAATTTTATAGCTCTACTCCGCTCGTAGACGGGGCGGCAACTATCGTTTTTTAATAAGTGTTTATATTCATCGAACAAAAAATAAAATGAAATCGCCATTCAAGAACAAGTTGCTTCAGTTTGGTCTTACAAACAAAAAAACAACAGTTTGTAAGTTAGTTCTTAGCGACGTGCCTTCTGACGATGTTATGTTGTCTTGTTTATTTTATAAAAGTTCTTCGATAAAATAAATTTAAAGATTATCTGAGCTTTGAAGATCACCAAAGATTTGTTTATTCTTACCTACTTATTCTATGGCATTAGGAACTCCAAAGTTCATTGCCGCATTAAAAAACCCGCTATATATCTCTATCTTGAGCTAGTTCTATCCAGTCCACCTCATTACACCCTATCCCTATTTTGTAGCTAGTCGAGCCAAGGACCTGCTTCGGTGGCCGCGTGGTCCCAGTAGTCACGCTCGCAGTAGACCAGACTGCCGATGACGGGGAGTTGGAGGTTCGAATCTTGGTCGGGTGTATTGAGGGAGGCGGCTTTTTCCCTAAATAGTTTCCCCCCTCTCCTTACATGCAAATGCTGGTATATCACCTCCGAAACTCTTCCCTCCTCATCCTTGACCCCATTAGAGTAATTATCATGCATGCGTATAACCTAAACGGGTAGTAAGACAGGGTGATAACATTTATTTTATAAATCTATAATCTATAATCTTCATGGCAATGAGCCCGGCCCCATTAGTCTCAATTTTCCAGACCGTAACCGCTACTTATTTATTCGAGTATCTCCACGAGGCCGAGATTGACCTTGTTTGTGGTCGAAGCCGGGACCTCTGGATATGTAGACAGGAGCTCTGACCACTTGACCACATAGAGGCCAGGGGTGTCCAACTGTCTGCGAGTCACGTCATGATCGCCTCAGCGGTGGAAGAAGGAAATATGGCTCGCGAGGTTACACACATTACTATTATTATTATTATTATCATCATCATCATCACCGCGTCTTACTACCCGTTCGGGTTATACGCTCTTACGCTAATGTGTAATGGTAGGTTACCCAGCTGGCATGACGCGCCAATTAGTGACCGTAGTGTTTGTGGTTCCTTTTCTCGATGATGCTACACAGACAGACAGACGACTTTCATCACTCGACAGGTGTTGCTTTGTTTTGTTTTTCCGGTCACCACGAGTCACTTACCCGTTCGAGTTATAAGCACTTACTCTAATGTGTAATGGTAGGGTGATTGTGAGATGAAATGAAGGACCTACAGTTTAACGTGGGATCCGAACCACGGTGGAAGGTCTGGCATTCCCCACATTCACAAGTTGTGATTAATACACGTCTTGTCAGAGGGGAAGGAAGGGTTTGGTAATCAGATAAATCTGTTCACAAGATGTGATTAATACACGTCTTGTCAGAGGTGAAGGAAGGGTTTGGTAATCAGATAAATCTGTGCCGGGACCGAGGATTGAACCGTGACACATTACCCTTAGATCGCCAGGTCACCCAAAAAATTATTATTATTTGATTTATTCAACGTGCTCTCTACGAACAGACTCATTATATATGCATACGAGAATTTCCATGAGCGATAGCGAAAGACCCTACCAATTTCACCGGTAGAGGTATCTTCCCACGAACGACGTCTTCACTTCCCCTCCGTAGGAGGTTGTGCTACGGGTCTCTTATCACTCAAGACAAATTATCCACCCCGGCTGGGTTCTAAACCACGAACCTCGGGTCCTGAGGTAAGCATACATGACCACCCAGGTCTGTTGTAAAAAAAAATAGAGCGCTATTAAATTTATTATCGATCGGACACCAGTTGAAGTTTTCATAGATTTTTGCCCATGCGAGTAAAAACTTTCCATTTCTCGGCTAAAAATAACAATTTTACTACGGTTTAATAAGTTAGTTTTCCCAAAAAACTTGGCGGTCCTCCAGTTGTGAACCCCTGACGTGGTGGATAGGAGCAAGCATGTGGAGGTGAACACACACATACTGAGAAATACTCCAAAAAACCCTGTTTACACGATCCTAGGCACAGTTTGTTATCTTAACAGAGCACTGGTTTACAAAATGGACCGTGTGTGCTCACGTTATATAAACATAGACCTTTGGAAATATTAAGGACGGGTGAAATAAGACAAGAGGCCCGATATGATACCTTGTAGCTGCATGGCTAGTAGGTGCAGGGGTAGACGTACCCCACGATACATGAGTGGTTTGTTATTTCAAAATATTGTTCTAGTTAAAATGAAGGTGAATGATATCAATTTGTACCAATTGCAGAAAATACCTTACTTTTTAAGTTTCTTTAGCATCACGTCTTAATACCTTACTTTTTAAGGTTTTTTTGGCACCAAGTCTTAATACCCACGCCAACCAGCCCCCACCCCCCTGGTGTAGTGGTTAGTGTACTTGGCTACAATCCTAGGGGTCCCGGGTTTAATTCCCGCCTGATACCTTGGCTATTTTTCCCGAAAGGGGAATAACCCCAATTGTCAACAGGTTTTGGTTAATTTGGCTTAAATTAGGTTGTAAGTGATTCTGCTGGTCCCACACCTTCTTACTCACTGTCACCCTCATACTCACTATCACCCTCATACTCACTGTCACCTTCATACTCACCGTCACCCTCATACTCACCGTCACCCTCATACTCACCATCACCCTCATACTCACCGTCACCCTCATACTCACCGTCACCCTCATACTCACTGTCACCCTCATACTCACTGTCACCCTCATACTCACTGTCACCCTCATAATCATCTCATTGGAACATGTAAAAATCCTCCACGGAAAGTATGCACTATCAGTACATTAGTACGTACTAATCTCTCGACAAAGCAAGTTACAGTTTGATGTAGTCTTCACACATTATTATATTGTTGTTCTTTGAACCAGGTTGAGTCTTTAGACACTGGGAGTGCTAGTTGACTTACCCCATGTTTCCACAACAGTTCGGAGGGCCGCAGTACTACCAACTCCTTACAATGAACATACCTTCTCACACAAGTAACTACCTAAACCTGGCTTTATCGCCAATGGAAGGATATTTTGGTCTGTTCTCTAGTAAAACCATCTTTAATAAAGTGAACTTGTTTTTTAAAAGTGCCTGCTTGATAGAGATGTTGTCACGTGGCGACCCTAGAGTGTAAGCACTCAACTTCCCACAATGAGTGCAACGGTGAGTTGTGTGTAGAGATGGGAGACGGAAAATGTGCAATTATTATTGTGGTGGTAGTAGTAGTAGTAGTAGTAGTAGTAGTAGTAGTAGTAGTAGTAATAAACACCTGCTTAGTTTGCTGCACGATCCAACACACTACACTCGCAGTTTTTCATAAATCGTTTTCCACTCTCACTCCACGCAAATGCGGGTACGAATCCTCTAATTCAACCTTCTACATCCTTAATATATTATCGTAATTATTACATAAGCGTATAACCCGAAAAAGTAGTGAGACGCGGTGCAAAAAAAAATAAAAAAATTAGTAAAGAAACAAATGAATGCGAGCCTTTGTAAACCTATTATGTTCATAAATGATACTTCAATTATTTTTTTTTAAGATAATTAAAATAATTTTAAATCTGACCCAACATTTATCTCCCC
>CABFVZ010001380.1:5529-17512 GCA_902151445.1 Timema monikensis | reverse complement strand
CAAAATAAATCAAATATTTCTTCTATAGAAACATAGAGTTTAGTTTTCTGCACATGCTAATATCAACAGTTGTTGAATATCTGTCATGAGCATGGCAGCATTTGGTGACAAACTTTTTAAATAAAGAGAAAAGTTTGTCACCAAATGCCGCCATGCTCATGAAGATATTCAACAACTGTTGATATCAGCATGTGCAGAAAACTAAACTCTATGTTTCTATAGAAGAAATATTTGATTTATTTTGGCCAAAAAATGTTTGTGCTATAAAAACTGCAAAAATACTGCCCTAAAATCGCGCTCACTAGCACCCCGCCTTAACACACTATATTATGAAATATATCTAATATACTCTAAGTTCCCCCTTTACAATTGACCACAAGCCACCACTGAGGAAAATGTTCGTCTCTAGTTGTGTGGAGCCTTGGTACCTTTTTGCCCGCTAGTTCCGAGGACAGCGGACGCTACTGGCCTTTCTACGTCGGGGAGTGTTAGACGTCTAAAGCACACAAAACTCCCACAGAGGAGATTCAGAGATTCAGGACTGACGATGGAGGAAAGGCAGACAGTTCTAAACATAGATCGTCTGGATTGTGTTGACTGAAAAACAGAGTTTTCTTTTTTCTTTTTACAGAAACTTTAAACTTACAAGAACACTCATCCGTGAGGTTTTTTTAATAGCAACAAATTGCAATTTCAATAAGAAAAAAAAACGCATTTATTTTTGCAACACTTTTTTACTTTATTTCGACAGCTCAGAGAGAAAGTATTATGATTGTAAAAAAAATGGACTCTATATTTTGATAAATGTCGACATTTCATGACCCCCTGAAACAAAAAAAGTTGTTTTCGTAATTCCGTCTGTATCTCTGGATTTAACCGAAACCATATTATATATTGGGCTAAACTCGGTATCTGGGGCTTTCATGAGTAATTTTTAGGATAAGATATCTAACCCTAAAATTAAGGGTAGTTTACTGAAAGGCAAAAAGAGAAAAAATTGATTTTCTCAAAATTTGCTTTAATGATTTTAATTAAATTTTATATCTGAGAGGTGACCTGGTGGTCTAGGGGTTAAGGTGTCGAACTTCTGTGCTGGGGGTCCAGGGTTCAATCCTCGGTCCCGACACAGATTTATCTTATTACCAAACCCTTCCTTCACCTCTGACAAGACATCTTGTGAATGTTGGGGAATGCCAGGCCTCCACCGTGGTTCGGATCCCACGTTAAACTGTAGGTCCTTCATTTCATCTCACAATCACCTTACCATTACACGTTAGTGTACGTGCGTATAACCCGAACGGGTAGTAAGACGCGGTGTTAATAATAATAATAATAATAGTTATTATTTATATCTGGACACTGTTTAACATCAATAACAAAATGGCAACTCTAATTTTCTCAAGAAAATGACTTTTAGGGTACTGTGTATGAGGAAAACCTTTTAGTTTTCAAAATTTCTCCGCAACTATTTGAGATACAAAATAACTTATCATTGTAAAATTTGTTGTACTATTAAAGATGAAAATCTTTTATTTGAAATATAATTTTATAAAACCAATAATTTATGAGCTATAATCAAATATATATACCTTTTAATTCAGGTGTTTGAAAATGAATATTATTCTCATGCTCTTTGGTGAACAAATATGTTTCTCTTTTCTCAATTTCTCTGTAACAATGTTCCTAGTTTCCTAATGCCATAGAGAAAGTAACAGTGTTCCTAGTTCCTAATGCCATAGAGAAAGTAACAGTGTTCCTAGTTCCTAATGTCATAGAGAAAGTAACAGTGTATATTATTTCCTCTATGATCTTTGGTGTAGTGTTTCTACAACAATGTATAGAACTATTACTTTAGTTTCACAAAACTTAAAAAGTTTTCAGTAAATGTATATTTTAACATAAAAGAGGGAGACATTCTGTGTGGTGTGCTCCGTAACATTAATTTTAGCACCACGTCTTACTACCCGTTCAGGTTATTCGCTAATGTATTAAGAATTAGGAAGTTTAATTTTTATAGGAAGTACACCCGTATTTGCCTGGAGGTAAAGTGTAAAACCATTCTTGAAAAAAAAAAAAAAACATTTTGTGCACCCGACCAAGATTCGAACCTCAATCTCCCCATCACTGGCAGTCTAGTCTACTGCGAGAGTAGCGCCTTAGACCATGCGGCCACCGGTGCGGGTAAGGAATAAAATCGAACGAAATATAAAGCGTAGTATTTTTTTTTCTCTCTTTGCCCCTTATTGTTGTAAGCTAATGGACTGTTCTATGAAGATGAATCGTAATGATTTAAACCCCGGGGTATTTAAATAACGTAAAATACCGCGAAATAAGGCAAGCAGGCATCATTTAATTATCCGGTATGTTTTCTTTTGTACGTACACTTGGGAGTAACTTTGGGCGGGGATAGTTACATAATTATATGGCACCCATATACCTTCTCCCTGTCCTTTAACTAGAAATAAAGATGATAATAATCGTCATTTATATTTTCCAGCATGTGACTGGTTCAGTTCAGTAAAAATGACTCCATCTTCCTCTATTCTTTGTCCTTTAATTGCTTCCAATCTTTTCCTCTCACTTACGCACTTTCTGTTATCACCTCCTATCATCTCTCTACTATCTCATGTACCCAAACTCTTCCCCTCATAACTTCATTCCTAATCCTGTTTTTCCTCACGACAGCTAACATGCTCCTCACAAACTTCAGTCCTAATCCTGTTTCTCCTCGCGACAGCTAACATGCTCCTCACAAACTTCAGTCCTAATCCTGTTTCTCCTCGCGACAGCTAACATTCTCCTCACAAAACTTCACTCCTAATCCTGTTTCTCCTCGCGACAGCTAACATTCTCCTCACAAAACTTCACTCCTAATCCTGTTTCTCCTCGCGACAGCTAACATAATCCTCACAAACTTCACTCCCATGACCTCCACTTTCCTAATCTCTCTCACATTCAATAACTTTGGCGGGGATCACTAAATAATTGGTACCGTAATGTCTGTTAACCTATAAAGGGAGATATTTTCTCAAAACCCGTAAGATAATATGTGAAAATACTCCCTTTTATAATATGATTAGGATCAGGGCCGGCCTTAGGGTGGGCCTTGAAGCAAGTGAGCATGTGCTTTTTACCTCCGATTGCGGGGTGGAGGAGGGGGAAGATACCAGACAACTGCCACTTCCCTATCCTCCTTAGCATATTCTACACGCAAGCGAACAAAGGAAATATAGTTGGAATACAAAGTTTACAATGAGTCAGAGAGAATGTTAGCCCAGAAGATCAATTTGAATGTAAATTTTTCTGTAAAAATAATTGATATTACTGCACTCACAATCACTGAAGCGACGGTTCGAGCAATTTGAAGACCACAAAATATTTGAGGCCTTTTGTTTCAATTGTGCCAACCTCAATGCGATGATGCTATTGCCCTTGAATCGGGCAAAATTATATTGAAACGATGCATGAACCTGCAACACACACTCCTGGGTGGAAGTGACTGGTATATTAATGGTTTGGAACTCTGGGAATAATTACTAAGACATTCCAGGCATATCCTTCCACATATGGAAAAATCTCAAAAGTCCCCAAAAAATATTTTACGGCACATAGAGGATACAAATATGAGCACTACTTTCCCCAACATCTGGGTGTTATTTCGTGGTATTGTTGACCATGCCAATGGAGAACGCAGTTTTTCAGAGCTAAAACTTGCCAAGACTTATCTTCGATTTACTATGGCCGATGAACGGGTGACGTCGTTAGCAATACGATCCATATAAAATGACGTAGCCCACAAGTTTGACCTTCCTTCAACTGTGACAAGCTCCGCCCAGGTGAAACCACGTGGTTCAGTCTCTGAACTGTATATATTTAATATTGTAAAATAACTTTTGTGTAATATATCCTGAAAATTGAAAAATGCTATCCTCACTAAAATGCATAGATGATAGCTTCGACTATCTGATTCATTTTTGTGTAATAGTTTGTCTAACCTAGTTCATTTTGATACAGTTCCCTATTTTTATTGGTTTTTATGTGTTAGTTGGTCTTTGTTTCCCACCGTTTTTTGAGTTTTTTCCTCCCTTTTCTTTTGAGAGTGGAAAGGAAGGTCGTTTGTTCCTTTGTTAGTCAGTTCAGCTTGGGACTCTGTACGCGTTGGATGTCTGCTATGACGAGTACATCTTTTGCTGTATAAATCATTGTTTATGTGTGAGTCGGTGCTTCAAGCCCTAAAGGGACCTCTTTGATCCAAAACCACAACAAAGGTTCGAGAATTGCCGAGGAATTGACGACCTTGTTACCTATTCCTTCCTATGCCAACCCACAAGGTAAACCTCCATTTTTGCGGAACCTTATTTAGTAGAGGTAAGCATTTATCACATTGTTATATTGATTAAAGTCCACTTTTTATCGTTTGTTGTTGTTGTTGTTTTGATGCTAATAGTTTGTTGACTGGAAAGAATACACGTAAAGCACCTTTTTTTTTTAAGCTACATATCGTCCACGAGTCTGATTTTGACTATTTAACATGAATGCATTTTATTTTATATTGCGGATTAGCAGAAATTCCACTTTATATTACGTTATTATTGAATTGTGCTTGTATGAATGCCAAAAATTTGTGTTTGGATATATTATTTTTGCTTCAACTGCATTTTTTTTTCCCATTATCTAGAAATATATACACAAAGGGGGAAAAAAAATGTAGAAATGGTGGGGAAAGAACGCACATTTTATGATTTTAGCCCCGGGTGCCAACTGTTGTAAGGAAAGGCCTGCCTACAGAACATTTTATTGGTTTGCAAAAAACAATCCTTGAAGATGAGACAATATATAAGACTACTTTTGGAATAATCTAAGAATTTACGGTTTTATCTTCTAAAACACATTGACACGGGATAATCCTACCTTGACTTGCCGTGACGTCACAGGTGAGGCGAGGAAAGAGTTTGTACTCACGTAACTGATCATAGGGACGTTCCTAGACTGCGCCACGATAGCCTCCACGTTGCAGGTACCCTCAGGTCCGAAGAAGGCAGACACCCCCTCGCACAACATCTCCACCACGGCCTGCGTCGTCTTCACTCTTTCACCTAGAGTATCGTTCCACTTGAGTACCAGTTCGACCCTCGGTAGCAGTTCAGGGTCGTTGTTTATCTGCACAACAACAGAGGTCGAACAGCATTAAGAAAGTTTATCATAACAGTCCCAACTCAGCTCGCGCGAGGTTTGGGAGTAAAAGGGAAAGGAAAAGACAAGAAATGTGTGCAGTACATTCGTATTTGAATGATTACTCGACATTTCCCGCGGTGACGATGGGGGACAAAGTGACAAAGTTTCTTGTTAATAACTACAGTATGTCCCTGTTATGACAGAATGAAGATTTGTGGACAGTGCTTATCTGTGAAGACATTCTAAAATGGTCAAAAATGGGCTTTTAAACACAGTTATTATCCAAAGATAATTTAATATTTCAACAATATTCAGTATAAAGAACTTCTATTAACGCTTTATCTCCATTAATATTTAATCAGAAATGAACCACGTGCACAGACAAATAATATACCCAGACACTCAACCTCCAGGCTAAAATGATTGCGCTCCTTTTGGCAGCTTGAGTTCTTCACCGCTAGGATCGCTGCGGTTAGTACTATCTTCACGCAACGGTGAAACTAGCGAAGCCTAGTGTTGAAAGACTCAAGCTGGCGAAAAGAGGCGCAGCAAAACCTGTGTAAGGTTGAGAGTTTGTTTATTTATTGTCTGTGTCCACGTTCAATAAATAGAGTTGGTGTAAGTTTACTAGCTCCAGCCGACTCTTGTCATACACAGAGTTGACTGGCGTATCAAAGATGACGCGGCACACCTTTGTTACAAACCTCCGAGCGACACCCTCTAGTGGTGGCCACATGGTCTAAGGCGTTAACCTCACAGTAGACTAAACTGATAATGACGGGGAACTCGACGTTTGCATCTCGGTCATGTAATGAAGGTTCTTTTTCAAAGTGTTTTTTTCCCCCATTCTCCCTCCACGCAAATGTGGGTACACTTCTTCTAATTATAACCTTTCTAATCCTAAAACCAACCTAGGACGCGGTGCTAAAAGCAAAAAGTAGAAAAAACCATAAATCTCTCTCAAAATGATTACAATCCGGCTAATAGACTCCCTTATGGGTTTTTTTTACCCCTTAAGCCCACTCTTCACAACTTTTTATTGTAAATTAATTAGTGGCCAAATTTTGACCCAAATAACTCAGCCAGTTTCCAGCGACACGGAAAACGTATCAAAAACGAGTCTATAAATTTAAAAACCTATAAATTCTTCCCGGAATATTAAAAACTCATCGATCAAATTACGAAAACGGGCCGTACCCAGACGAAGAGCCGCCCAAATACCCTTTTTCACTTATCGCAAATCACGGGGTTTGTAGAAGAGGCCAGTGTTAAGCTCAGATCAACCAACACCTTAAAAAAAAAACTCGACTAGTTTTCGATAATATCGAGAACCCTGTATTATTATCGTCCAAATATTCAGAGACTAACTTAGTTATTATATTTAAGAGATTGCGGCTTCGATATTTGTAGAATATGATATGATAATCCCCAAAATAAATTATCTTTTTTTTTTTAAAGAAAAACGTGATTGAAAATGGGTTAGTATAACTAAAAAAAGCTGTCTTAAGATGGGGTAACAAGATAAGGCCAGTATTTTTGCAGTTTTTATAGCAAAACATTTTTTAGGTCAAAATAAATCAAATATTTCTCCAGTACAAATATAAAGAGTTTAATTTTCTTCACATGTTGATATCAACCGTTGTTGAATATCTGTCATGAGCACAGCAGCATTAGATTAGAAACTTTTTAAATAAAAGGGTGACTTGGTGGTCTAGGGGTAAGGTGTCAGACTTATGCACTGGGAGGGTCTGGGGTTCAATCCTCAGTCTCGGCACAGATTTATCTGATTACCAAACCCTTCCTTCATCTCTGACAAGACGTATATTAATCACAACTTGTGAATGTGGGGAATGCCAGGCTTCCACCGTAGTTCGGATCCCACGTTAAACTGTAGGTCCTCCATTTAATCTCACAATCACCCTACCATTACACATTAGCGTAAGTGCGCATAACCCAAACGGGTAGTAAGACGTGATGATAATAATAATAATAATAGTAATAATTTTTAAATGAAGATAAAAAGTTGTCAATAAATTCCAGGACACCCTTGACAGATATTCAACAACTGTTGATATCACCGTGTAAAGAAAATTAAACTCTGTTTTTATTGAAGAAATATTTATATACTTTTGATGGCAACACTTTTTTTTTATAACCAAACTGAAAAAACACTCCCCCAGAAGAACTTGCCGTTTTCTGAAATTGCTGAAACCCTCCTTCAATATATATTTTTATAAATAGTTCAAAGTGATTTCCTTTAGCTCATAGATGTTTAGGCCCTTATCTTTAAACAAAATAAAAATCAGTTGCAAAGAACTCTGGGAATTATTATTAGAATGAATCGCTTCACGTTTTAAATAGATAGATAGTCTGACCGTCATACAAGGGAAGTTTATCCAAAATTCCTAAACGTTACTTGAACCATTGACTACCAGATTATTCAAGGAACACATGTCCATTCAATTGGGGAGCAGGGGGGGGGCGGCTTTCGTATAGTCTATATATTAATAATAATAATAATAATAATAATAAATACAACCTGCTTCGATGACCGCATGGTTTAGGAAGAGATTAGACTGCCACTGGCAGGGAGAACGGGGTTAGAATCTCGGTTGGGTGCAGTGACAGGTTTATTTCCCCAAATTGGTTTACCACTTTCCCTCACGCAAATGCGGGTACATTTCCTCTCAATTCAAATTTCCCAATATCTAACTCATTATAGAGTAATTAGTTTATATTCGTGGTAGAGGCATGGTAGGTAAGTCACATGCATGAACCCGCATTTGCCCCCTCAGGAGGGGGAGGGGGTATGGGGGTACACTAACCTCCTCCAGTGCTAGGGTGATGGCCCCGGAAACCGTCAGCCCCTGTCTGTCCTTGAGCTCCCCCTTGATAGCAGTGAGGTACCCCACGGTGATGTTCTTCTTGGGCCCCTGATAGAGCACAGCGCTGTTAGGGACCGCCGAGACCACCAGGAGCGGCAGCAGTAGTAGACACAGCGGCAGTTCCGGCAGACGTGGCGGTCCGGGGCACATAGCGCCTTGGTCACAGCGCGGCTACCTGCAACACACGGAGCTGCGTTACACGAGCATAGAGACGGTGTTAGACGAGCATAAAGAAGGTGTTACACGAGCATAGAGACGGTGTTACACGAGCACAGAAACAGTGCTACACGAGCAGAGAGACAGTGTTACACGAGCTTAGAGACGGTGTTACACGAGCATAGAGACGGTGTTACACGAGCAAAAAGACGGTGTTACACGAGCATAGAGACGGTGTTACACGAGAATAAAGATGGTGTTACACGAGCATAGAGACGGTGTTACACGAGCATAGAGATGGTGTTACACGAGCTTAGAGAGAGTGTTACACGAGCATAGAGACGGTGTTACACGAGCATAGAGACAGTGTTACACGAGCATAGATACAGTGTTATGCGAGCATAGAGACAGTGTTACACGAGCAGAGAGACCGTGCTACACGAGCATAGAGACCATGTTACACGAGCCTAAAGTGCAGAGTTTTATGTTCCCAAAGGACTAGCAGTAACCCATTACTGGATAACGGGGTGTATAAACACAAGGCAATAGTTCTCTAGGATGGCTCGCACAGTAACAGGTAGAAACAATTCTTATAAATACGGAGGCGTGAAAAAAAATAATTAATAAACATATGAGAATAAAAATAACAAGGAGAATACGAGGACGTCTAGACCTTTCGTTTGTCCGCGCGTGTGCGTGTGTATCTTCTGGTTAACACAATATGATGTATGTAGCAGCGAGTATGTGGTCTGTAAACACATGTGGATGGCAACAGGACATTCAGTCAAGGACTCGCTCTCATCCTGATCACGTGATACACATTATACACCAAGGTGTCCAGCAAAGATATATCTTGTACAATTCCTTGACTTTTCCGAGTTTTTCCGGAGCCAGTGTGGTTTTTCCAACAACTTTATAAATAAGTTTTGAGTAGAAGGGACGGGTCTAATCTTATGTTTCTCGAATATGAACCTTTTTTTAAAAATATCTAATCCAAAATTTGAATCCTTAAATATTTATTAAAAATTAACATGTGTAAATAAATGTATTATAAAAAAAAGTTGTTTAAGGGGGTTGGAAGGAGGACGCTATCCAAGGCCAGCCAGTATTTTTGCAGTTTTTATGGTCAAACTTTTTTTTTTTTGTCAAAATAAATCAAATATTTCTTCAGTACTAACATAAAATTTCATTTTCTTCACTTGGTGACTTCAAAGTTTCTTGAATATCTGTCCAAGTTGTCCAGGAATTCAATGACAACTTTTTCTCTTAATTTAAAAAGAGTTTCTCATCCAATGCCACTATGTTGATGACAGATATTCAACAACCTGTTGATATCAACGTGTGAAGAAAATTAAACCTTTTGATTCTACTAGAGAAATATTTGATTAATTTTGAAAAAAAAAAAAAAATGTTTGGCCATAAAAACTGCATAAATACTGACCTCTTCCCTTAGATCCCATATTAAATCGTGTTGTCACAGATAAATGACTCATAGAAATTCAGTGTGGTAGGAAAGGTGGAACCACTACACTTTATAGACTATATGGGATTTCTACCAGATGGTGCGGACAGCACTAACCAGCCGGATGGAAAGAAATTACATCAAACCAACCTTTGGGTTTTTTGACTCGACGAGAAGAAGAAATAAAGGCTGTTTTTTTTTTATTAAGTGGATATGTAAACATTTTAAAATATTTGATATATTTCCCTGTTTTTCAGATCGCTGGACACCTTGTTATAAAACCATGCTGTTAATTCGCAAACCGGATAACCAGAGTACGGATAATCGTATCAAATAGGATCTATTCATAAACACACTTTAGGAGAAAATAAATGGAGTATCATCATCATCATCATCATCATCATCATCAACTGTTTCCAGCATCCTCTATTCCTCTTGCACACTTTCTGTTGTCTGCTCCTTCCATCTCTTTCTTGGTCTCTCTTGCGGTCTTTTTCCTTCATACTTCATCTCCCATCATTCTCTTTGGTTGGGTGTGCAAGCGGGAATTTTTAAATCCGAGCCGAGTTTAAAATAAAACATCGAGAATTAGATATTTATCTAGTTAGAAATGTTTGTGCTAGAAATATTTAAATTTAAATTTCTGTGATGAGATACATTAAGTCCCTTTTAGTACTAACATAAGATTTATTAGAATGATTTATTATTGTAAACACATAATTAAAATCACACGAAATCGGATTTAAAAAATATATTTAATGTAATTTGTGAATTTTAAAAAAATTTGACAAATGGAAATATTGAGAGAACCTAATTTTTCTTAAAATTAAACAATACCTTAAAATTGAATAAAACTAATTAAATACAGGTGACCTGGTGGTCTAGGGGTAAGGTGTCGGACTTCTGTGCTGGCGGCCGGGGTTCAAACCTCGGTCCCGGCACAGATTTATCTGATTACCAAACCCTTCCTTCACCTCTGACAAGACGTGTATTAATCACATCTTGTGAATGTGGGGAATGCCAGGCCTCCACCGTGGTTCGGATCCCACGTTAAACTGTAGGTCCTCCATTTCATCTCACAATCACCCTACCATTACACATTAGCGTGTGTATAACCCGAACGGGTAGTAAGACGAGGTGCTAATAATATAAAAATAATAATAATTAGACACAAATTTTTCGACGGAGAAAAAATAATCGAAAATTCCGTATAACTCAAATTTTGTTTCGCGTTTTGTTTAAAAAGTCCTCGACTCGAGAGCCCATAATTTTTGACTACTAGAAATAAAATCCTTGAATGAAACTAAGAAATGTAAACAGTGGAGAAACTTCTTGTTTGGGAAGGGGGGAAGGGGGAGGGTTGATCTTCGTCCTGGACGCACGCGCTCCTTGTGGTGAGAGCGGGAATCACAGAGAGGATATCCCGTTTGGCGGGAAAACCACTTCCCGTCATGACGAACCGCCATTTCCCCCCCTCCCTTCTATTTCTGGGTGGAACGTGCGTCTTATTGGAGGTCTCATCAAGTGATTGACTTGGTCACGTCTTGGTTCTGACCAAGCGCCAAAACGACCCTTTGAGTTGTTGTCCGTCAACAAAAAAATGGTGGCCGGGATGGAGTAAATATATAACTCACACGAATTGCTGGGTAGAAATTAAATTCATAATGACTTTATTCAGAATGGAAAACAGGTTAGGTTAGATTAAGTTAGGTTAGGTTGTGTTTGATTAAGTTAGGTTAGGGCAAATTAGATTTGATTAAGTTAGGCTAGGTTAGGTTTAGGTAAGATTGGCGTTGACTGAGAAATACAGGTTCTTCCGCAACTCGTGTGGGTCCTAATTGAATAACTATTAAAATATTCGTATCAGCTCAATCTTATACACTTATTTGTACTCACACCCATGCAGGGATTAGGATTTCTCGTGAAGGATGTTATCTGTTCATTCATATCAGGAGGTAACATAATTTGTCTGGTCTACTAGAGTTGTCATTTACCGGTTGGAAGCACGTTTGTACTAAAATGCAATACTTTTCTTCTTGCAAAAAGATAAAATTGTTTATAAAATAACGTAAAATGCGTAAATAAAATACTTATTTTATTAGTTGATTATGTGTAATATATATATATATATATATACTCATGAAATAAGTTTTTATTTTTCTGTGCCAGCGGGCCGGAAGAAGCCACTAGTGGCCCGCGGGTGGCGTGTTGGAGACTTTTGGTTTAAACTATTTTAAACTATTCGACCACAGAAGCGCGCTATATCCAATGTCGAACCCCTCCCCCTTTATAGCGTCGAGACACC
>CABFVZ010001379.1:181840-206536 GCA_902151445.1 Timema monikensis | reverse complement strand
ACCAGTTTGTATAACGTTAGCAACGCCATCTATTTTAGAGCTGAAAGCTCAACACACCGCCAGAGAGGGTAGGCAGGGCCTTAAGGACAACATGTTTTTATTTTTTGAGGTACTATCTTCTATTTATAACAACATGTATCAGACTAGGGGTGTGCGAAGCTTCAAAACTTTGACTTGGCTTCGAAACTTCGGCTTCGCTTCGAAACACACATCAGCTTCGGCTTTGCTTCGAAACAAATTCCTGCTTCTAAGCTTGGTCAATCAAAATATTGACATCTAAAATACCGTATTTATTTTCACATTTAACCATTCTGAGCTGTTTCGTATATTACAAATTAATATTCTAATGGAAAAAAAATCTGAAGTAATTGAGTTGAATGTTATGATAACTTGAGTTGTCAGATTAACACAAAATATTATAAACAATTGTACAATAAAACATTTTCCGATTAATTTTAGTGCATAAAGTAATATAAATAACCAAAATATAATATTGTTTCAAGTCTAAAATAACTAAATGAAAATAGTCGAACCTTTATTCATCTTCTAAAATATTTCTTACATTCGATTCGATTTTGCTTCAAATTGAAAAAGTAGACTTCACAAACCCTTATATTTGACGAATATATTGTTTGTTTTCAGAGGGTTTTGACTACAGAATTCATCCATGGAACGAAAGTGAATGATGTCACGTCACTTCAGGAGCAAGGTTTTTCTCTGGCAGATATTGACAACAAACTTTACACAGCATTTGCGGAACAGATTTTCCACACAGGGTTTGTACATGCAGATCCTCACCCTGGGAACGGTAAGTGACAACCATGCACACGACATCACAAAGTGATATGTCATTCAGGGGCAGGAGGGGCAAACCAGGGGTCTGGGGGTATGGAATATCCTCTAGTATGGCGATGGGTCCGGGGCTCCTCCCCCAGGAAAATTTATTAAATTGAAGCCTCAAAAGATGCTTTTTAAAGGAATCCTTGTCTCCTGAGAATATGATACAACATAAGAAAAATGTTTCAAACTTCTAATATTTATATAACCCCAGAGTTGATTATTTATTATAAAGTTAGGTCTCAGACAGTTGAAAATTGATGCTTTGATCTAAATTATTTCCATACCAAGAATCAAGCTTATCGAGGAATTTATTCTGACTTGACCATTAAAAATACACAACTAAACCCTATTTTATATAACTCTGTATTACAAGTCTGTCATTTGAACCAAATTTACCCTTTTAACTGCACCACTCAATTCGCTATCGAAAGATTTTTTTCATGTCATGAATTTGTTTGTCTTGATCTATTTTTAATTTTGCTAATTTTTAAAATTTTTTAAAAAGTATTGTTTTATAATAAAGGAAATTGATAAAGGAAAGGAAAAATAAACTAGGCCTACTAAGAATAAATTTGATGAAGAAAGCCCACCTAGGGAAAGAGGAAAAAATGTGGGAAGAATCCAATACACAAAGGTGACATCTTTTTCCATTCTTCTGTCTTCTATAGTAGAAGTAGTCAGTCATATACACATTTTAACACAAATATAATAATATTTCAGCATTGTTGCCTTTATCAAACACAAAGAAGAAGAGAGTACAAATAACAACAAATTAATGACACAAAAAATATTTCAATAGCGAATTGAGTGGTACCTACATTTAAAAAGGTAAATTTGGTTCAATTTACATGGCGCTTAATACAGGTTTAAAGACCATCCCTTCCATATTTGGTTAAAATTGATCCAAGAATTTGGAAGTTGTCATGGAACAAACATAAAGACAAACAAACAGATGAAATGCCAAACAATATCTCGCTCTGCTCAGTCAAAAGATGAGATTCATGGAACCAAACATTCAAACAAATATAAACTAGGATTTTCAAAACACTCAGACATATTCAGGGAATAAGAGAACCAACACGCAAGTTCACAAACAATGTCTAAGATATTTAAAAGTTTGACATGCACTGTTAGAATTTGGGATGGGTCTTAGAATTCATCATCCGAGGATTCAAGGGGGGGAAAAAATATCAAATTTAAGTTTCATTAAATATGAAAAATCCAAATTTTGAGTTATTTTGATGATTCCTTGGGGTCTAGCCCTACACCATTCTATGATGAACCCAACTACAAAATCAAAATTCAATAAAAACAAATATAAATGTTATAAAATAAAGCTCCTACGCCAGACCTGTTTTCTAAGGTTCATGATATAATTGTCGGGTGAAATCAAGATTAGTATTCTAGAAATGTTTATTTCAGCAATCTCTAGTTTTATATGATATTTGTATTGTTTTAGTGCTGATACGTAAATCCAAAAAAGACAGGAAAGCAGAATTGGTGATCATAGACCATGGTCTTTACGAGTTTCTGCCACCTGACATAAGACAGTCTCTGTGCAAGCTGTGGAAAGCTATCGTCCTCAACGATCATCTGAACATGAAGAAATACGCCGCACAATTGGGGGTCAAAGGTAGCATATACCTATATTAATTATGTTGTCTATTAAAATTTACCGACATGGCTTATTTTAAGATTATATTATGCCTTTTAATATTATAATAAAGGAAATTGTAAAAATTAATAAAAAAATAAAAATAAACTACTAAGAATAAATTTGATGAAGAAAGCCATCCTAGGGAATAGAGGAAAAAATGTGGGAAGAATCCAATGCACAAAGGTGACATCATCTTCCTTTCTTCTGTCTTCTATAGTAGAAGTAGTCACACACATATTTTAACACAAATATAATATTTTGGCATTGTTGCCTTTATCAAACACAAAGAAGAAGAGAGTACAAATAACACAAACAATGAATTACTCCATTGTTTGTGTTATTTGTACTCTCTTCTTCTTTGTGTTTGATAAAGGCAACAATGCCGAAATATTATTATATTTGTGTTANAACAATGAATTACTCCATTGTTTGTGTTATTTGTACTCTCTTCTTCTTTGTGTTTGATAAAGGCAACAATGCCGAAATATTATTATATTTGTGTTAAAATGTGTGTGTGACTACTTCTACTATAGAAGACAGAAGAAAGGAAGAAGATGTCACCTTTGTGCATTGGATTCTTCCCACATTTTTCCTCTTTCCCTAGGATGGCTTTTTCCATAAAATTAACTCTTTGTAGTTTATTTTTCCTTTTTTCTTTAGTTTTACCAATTTCCTTTATTATAAAATTATATAACCATTGGGTCACCTCATTTTTAAACATTCTGCCTTTTAATTGATACTAAGAGTGATGCATGTTCATAACCAACTGTGCCTCTATTTCCCTCCATTTATTGGTCTATCTCGCTAATATTCATATTATGTTGGCCAAAATCTATGGTTATGAATATCAACACACTCGTTTGAAGTGATAAATTGAGTTTAGTACATTAACCAAAATTATTCCCTCTTTCCCCCAAATAGTGCCTACTGCCATAGAAGGAGCAAACTGATTGTCCAAGTCGCAGAGCTTCTATCTCTGACAGTTTCTAAGCCTGTACACACATAATAATCAGGAATCCTTAATCTTAAGGAAGCACAAAGTACACTTCTTTAGTTGAAGTGAAGCTAAGTCTGAGTTAGACTATTTTATAAAATTGTTTTATGCTGAAAGCAGTATTAGACACTAAACATCTGTACAAAGTTTGTAATTGCAAAATATGTGTAGCATATTTTGTCCCAATTTGGTAAATTACATTAGTCTTAATACATATCATCAAATTACTACACTTTCCTGACATCTGAATATTAATTCATAATGTTTTTGGCGGCACAAAATGATGATAATTGAACATATAGGTGTATTTTAGCTGTCAATTTTTTTGATCGGCAAAGCTTTGTTCAAAGCTAAATTTATTTTGGTAGTGAAGTTGACAAATACTTGAAGCCTGGTACACCTCTAACCAATTCTATCAATTCAGACCCGGTATTTGTCTTAAGAAAACAATAACAAATATATATATTTTTTCTTATTTATCAGAATATTTTGTTTAGAAAAATAAAATATGATTAAAAAACAAATTGAAGCTATTAAAATGAACCCAGGACTATCCTTAATTTCAGATGACTATCGGCTATTCTGTATCGCGATTGCTCAGCGGTATGTGCCGAGTGTAAGAACTGAAAATGATGCATTCAAAAAATTTTACACTAAAAAAGGTCCTGATTTTTCCTCTGCTAAGTTCAACAAATTCTCTAAAGAAGACAAGGAAATAATTCGTCAACAGATTGGAGATATTCATGATCGCTTATTGGTCATACTGAAGAGTATGCCGACCAAACTTATGCTGATCACTAGGTATGGTTTATAAAAGTTTAAGTGGATGGTAGCATATAACCCAAATGGGAAGTAAGACGCAGTGCAAAAAAAAAAATGTGTTGTTACAGAAACCATTATTAGAGGTGTACCAATATGGATGGATACCAATGAACCATAATGACCAATCATAGTTTACTCAATATAGATCTATAATATAATCACATTGTTAAATCTGATGAGAATTAAACTTCTATTCACACTTTCTCACAAATAACCTGCAATGATGGTCTATTTTAATGTAAATAAAACTCACATTCTGTCTTTGGTTTGGTTTTCTGTCACTTATACATTCCATTGGTTTGGGTTAGCTCTGCCCCTAATACATTCCACTGGTTAGGGATAGCTTTGTTGCTAATACATTCCACTGGTTAGGGATAGCTTTGTCACTAATACATTCCACTGGTTAGGGATAGCTTTGTCGCTAATACATTCCACTGGTTAGGGATAGCTTTGTCGCTTATACATTCCACTGGTTAGGGATAGCTTTGTCGCTAGTATATTCCACTGGTTAGAGCTAGCTCTCTTGCTAATATATTCCACTGGTTAGAGCTAGCTCTTTTGCTAATATATACCACTGGTTAGAGCTAGCTCTCTTGCTAATATATTCCACTGGTTAGAGCTAGCTCTCTTGCTAATATATTCCACTGGTTAGAGTTAGCTCTCTTGCTAATATATTCCACTGGTTAGAGCTAGCTCTCTTGCTAATATATTCCACTGGTTAGAGCTAGCTCTCTTGCTAATATATTCCACTTGGTTAGAGCTAGCTCTCTCGCTAATATATTCCACTGGTTAGAGCTAGCTCTCTCGCTAATATATTCCACTGGTTAGAGCTAGCTCTCTTGCTAATACATTCTACTATTTAGAGTTAAGTTCTGGCTCAGAAAATGACGTAAAGCAAACAAATAACTACTTTCTTCTAAAATGGTTTATCACAAGTAATGTAGCCAATTTTTTTTACATCCGTTACTGTTTCCAACCAGTGGGCTAGGGAAGTTTTTTATCCAAGCCATATATTTCCCACTACCAGCTTGCTAGGCCTATCGTAGCTTCATATATGCCTGATAATCTAACTTACGACTAGGACAGGCACATCATCCAGTCCCTGACCTTTAATTTATCATTGTGAAAGGGTAAACCCGTAGTTCAATCAATGACAAATCTTCGGCCATGCCGGGAATCAAACTCGGGAACCTAAGCTCAGTGGGCAGACACACTACCAACTGAGCTAAGGTGTTGGATTAATGTAGCAAATTACATGTTTATTTATTGATCTGTTTTAAACTAATTTTGATATTTGAAATAAAATACACTATAGATATGCTTATTCTTCATCTTCTGATGAAAGTTTCTCTAAATATTCTGAAGGTCAATAATATTTTTCAAATTAAAAACTTATCACTCACAGCTCAACTTAATTGAAACAATTCTCTATGTTTAATAATCTAGATTAAACAGGCAAATGGTAACACATTTGATAAGAGTATTGCTTCTGTAGTGTTTACACAAATTAGTTCAGTTTTCAGCACAACATATCTTTGTTATAGTCTGTAATTTTTTGATGTTCTCTTAATGATAAAATAATATTTCTTGACTAGATGTCGGCAGTTAATTAATAAGCAGGACTGATGCTTAGAACATGCAGAATCACATTATAAAATAAGTTATCAAGTCTTTCTTATCGGTACACCACTAATGCAACTACAAATGTGTTTTCAGAATTTATTAAAATTACTTTAATAAATTAAATACTACCATTTGAAATAGTTTGAGAACATTTTATTCACAATAGTAAAATTATTTGAAATCATTAATGTTGCTTTTTTTTATTATAAATGTTTAGTTTAGTTTGCATGCAATAATGTAAAATACTGTCCATTAGAAATATCAGAAACTTTTTGAGTAATGTTTTATCCATGCATCTTCCTTTCAGTTCCTCTGCAAAACTATAAATAACTCTCGCATCACAACTAATTATTACTATAAACATCAGTATTAATCACAATCTGCATCCATTTTTTTTCCCACCTAACATTATCAAGATAAATGACAATATTTTTAGCTCAGTATTTAATCAAAGTTGGTTGAGGGTAGGTGATTTGTTAGTTGCGAATCTTCCAAAAAATTCTCTTTTGCAATAATACAGAGTTGGACAGAAATAGCTGACAGTTTTAAAAACAGTAACCACGCGCGCTTCCAGGGTGACCGGACAGTCTAGGGGTAAGGTGTCAGACCTCAGTACTGGGGGGTCCAGGGTTCAATCCTCGGTCCTGGCACATATTTATCTGATTGCCAAACCCTTCCTTCACCTCTAACAAGACATGTATTAATCTCAACTTGTGAATGTGTGGAATGCCAAGCCTTCACCATGGTTTGGATCCCACGTTAAACTGTAGGTCCTCCATTTCATCTCACAATACCTTACCATTACACATTAGCGTAAATGCGTACAACCTGAACGGGTAGTAAGATGCGGTGCTAATAATAATAATAATAATAATAATGACGATGACGACGACTACGACTACTACACTTCCGATAGGCAGTGATTCCACGCTTGTGGGAGATAGTAAGACAGATCTTGGAGTTTAGTTTGCCATGAAACGTTGGAGTGTGTGGTAGTTATTTATTAAAACCATCTCCATTACTGCTACTCAATTAAACTTTCGGTAACAGTTTAACCGAAGGAATGCACCATCACGCAACTCGATCTTTATCTGGGTTTCAAAATGGCAAGGAGAAGGATCTGTTAAGGTTTAAAAACAACCATGTAGGCTAAAATTGGTTTGAACAAAAGAAAATATAGCCCGTGTGTTAGATTCAATCACCCATATTCAAAGATGACAGATAGTCAAGCTTGCAACAGCTCTAAACTTGTCAAGTCGATCTGTAAGACGGCTTATTAAGGATTTGAAATTCCATACCTACAAGATTCAAATGGTTCATTTATTCACAAATTCACCCAAAAAACCTCTGGTCAACAGTTGTATAGTTATGGTAAATTTGCTGAATGAGAACCCTGAATTGGTGAACAATTTGTTTTTCTTCAGATGAAGCTCCACTTAGATGGAGCAGTCAATAAACATAACTGCCGCTACCTAGCAGCAGAAAACCCCTAAGAGATGCATCAACATCCTTTGCGTAGTGCTAAAGTTACACTATGGTGCGCTGAGTTGTCTTTCTGCATAATTGGGCCTCGTGTCTTTGAAGGGGCTGATATTCAAACAGTAAGAGTCAATGCTGATCGATACACAAACACAATTAAAATTTCTTGGCTCCAAGTATCAACACTCTCCCTCAAAGGGAATCTCTTTGGTTCCAGCAAGATGGTGCCACAGCCCAGATGGCTCGCATAAGCATGGCTGCCATCTTCAACATGTTCCAAGGTCTTGTGATTTCTCAGTTTGGAGACTTGAATTGGCCATCCTGTTTTCCTGACCTGTCTCCGTCCGACTTTCTTTAGAGTCACTTTAAGGTTGTAGTGCACAATACACGGCCAGCCCCACTCATTGATCTAAAAACATGCATTTCTGAAGAAATTCTAAACATACCGTAGGATATGTCGCAGCAGGGGAAAATGAGCTTCATTAATCGACCCAGCAGTGTGTGCTCTTTAATGGAAATCATATTTAGAACGTGGTTTTTAAAAGGAAGTAAATAAAATAGAAACAATGAAATCTCCCTTCTTTGTAGTGTTATACAGTATTTAAAATGTATAATACCAATTATATATTTTTTAAATTCATTTATAAAACATGTCAGGTATTTCTGCCCAACCCTATATTAGCTATTAGAGCTTGTTACAAAACAAACCTAAATTCAAGAAAAAATTAAAATTTTAAATAATTATTTTGACTAAAATATTTGAATTGAGAACTATAAATAGATTAAGTTAATGAGACACACGGACTTGTCTTTCATGTACAAAATCTGTATTTGGGAATGTATTGATAAACGGACTCACGTTTCCTAGCAACTGAAACAAACCATTCTCATTTTTTATTCAATGTTTGTCTGTCACAGTCAGAAAAAAAAAAGCCGAATTATAGTTTGATCGTAAAAACAGGAACTTTATTCTCTTCTCACATTGTCTTTAGTTGCGTTTGGTTTAATTTGTATATGTTTAATATGTATGTTCCCAAAACTCCAGTACTCTGTATGCTTAGAAAACTGTTGCATAAACTAACGTTCAGAATTGTGGTCATTGGAGATGTGAGATGACTAACTTACATTCTGGAAAACTGTCACTCTTTTCTTGAAAAGGATTCTAAATATTTAAATAGACCAATTGCAAGCAAGAGATCCTTAGTATTAAAGTTCACACTTTAGTTTAATTTCTCCTAAGGATGTTAATATGATACCATAAATATTTTCAAATGAGTTACATTAAAAGCAATAAAAGCTATTACAGTTCTCTTCTAACATTCACTTATTGACTACAGCACTTATGTTAACACTTCATTATTATAACCAAAGCCTTTACAAATACATCCCACTAATTGCTATTCTTGGTTTGAATTTCATATAACGAATATCGTGAATAAGATAATTAAAATCATTTTAAGATTTACTCATGGTGTATAACCCTAATAGGTTGTAAGGTATGATGCTAAATAAAAATTAGATTTAGTTATTTTATAACAATTTTTTCCCGCTCATTCCCTCGAACTAGTTCCACAACCCACTATTTGGTGACTTTATATCTATATGTAATACATAGACACATGTAAAATTCACATTTGCGATAAAACAATTTTTCTTACGAATTCTATGGCTTTCACACGAATAACACGAATCTAAGCTTCTTTAAAAAAATAAATAAACACAATTTCTTTGTAATTCAGCCAATACTACATCATGAAATATAATGTTCAATGTGGTAGCACTGGTAATAGCACTATATCAGGGCTGCCATTTATATGAATTGTATCTGTTTTTATTTAGTTTATTAATATAAAATGGATCACAGGAAAAATGGGTGTTTTCAGGATATTTAAGCTTTTGGTTTAACCAGAAGTTAGCATTAAAAATCATGATTTCTACTTTAACATTATGATAAATAAATTTCAAAAGATCAATTCTATGTTTAAAGGATTTAAAATATTTCACGCTAGGTCCAAACAAGGACACAAATATATATATGGACCCTACTACAGGCGATCATGTTTGGCAAAATTATTAATTTTTATTCCATTCTCCATATTTGATAGTAGTTTAGTCTTCTCTGACAACATGTTTCGGTGTTATTATTGATGTTGATAATTGATTATTTTCAATATTGATATTTGTAAGACTTGAAGGTAATGATATTGATTTATTGAGTTTGATATTACTAAGCGTGAAATATTTTGTGCGTATTTATATTTGATTTTTCTCTGAATATGTTAGTAAATAGTTAAATACACAATATGAACAAAAAAAGTAAATAGTTTTATCCTAAATTTTTTAACGAATACTAATTTGACTTGTATTTATGTAAATAATAACATTGCTTTCAGCTTATAATATCATTGCTTTTTGCAAAAAAATAACACCACTATTCCCCTACAAATAACCTCACCTTTTGCATGTCTCTAGTAACAGGATATAGGTGCTTGCTCCTCTAACCCAGCCTCTTCACTTACTTAGAACACAAACCACTACTGCGGAACATTTTCAAATCTAGTTGATAGGTTCATTGGTCACATACAATGTGTCCTGCTCCATGACAGTAGTGGGATTGAGAAAAATACTTTGGTCGCTATCCCAACCATCCGACAATACTTGTGTGTTGTCTTCATGGTCAGTATTACTGTCACTATCTCCACAATACTTGTGTGTTGTCTTCATGGTCAGTATTACTGTCACTATCTCCACAATACTTGTGTGTTGTCTACATGGTCAGTATTACTGTCACTATCTCCACAATACTTGTGTGTTGTCTACATGGTCAGTATTACTGTCACTATCTCCACAATACTTGTGTGCTGCCTACAATTCAAATTCAGGATTCATAAAGGAAAATGAAGATTTACATCCAGGATTCATATGGAAAAGAAACCTATAAAGAGAGTATTCAACCCGTCTCAAGTATTGTTTTGTCCTGTGAAACCATTGTATTGTCCACTCTCCTATTTCTCTTTCATGCACCAAACTATAAACACAGAGAGGGAAGATTTGGTATCAATACACAACTATACGTAATATCTTTTAATTGTATTTATTAGATAGAAATTTGTTTTATGGCTGATTTTTATTCTAATTTTGGCCAGCATGGTAGCAGGAAGTTGATGACATGGAATGCTCGGAACACTTTTTGTGCCATTTTAATTTTTAAAATTATTAATTTAATGACTTTATATTCTTCAATTTGATAATACTTTTAAATCTCTTATATACACAATACAATTTTGTAAATGTTCTAATTTTATCAAACAATTGGGCGACCAAAGAAAGCACTGTAATAAAAGCATGTGAAAATATTTCATATACATTTTCTTGAAAGTTTAACAGAAAATAAATTAAATACCAGATAAAATATATTTGTGAATGTCATAAATGAACATTTTAAGATAATGGCATATTAATTTAACTTAAAAGAATTTTTTTTTATTCAAGATTTATTTTGTTTTTGTACACATTTTTGAACAAAGGTAATACAAAAAAATATAATTTTGTTAATTTAATATGTATGTACTGTTGTAATTTAATTCTTCTAAATATGACCACATATTTTTTAATATTCTTATCTTTGATAAACAGTTTAAAAAAAGATGTAAGCACATATTTGTTTGAATAGTGAAGCATTCACAAACTGATTGAAATAGATGAGATAGCTTAAGTTAATTGTTACAACTGTTCACAAATGTTTGTTTTTACAGACCACGAGCAGTTTGTTGAAATACTGACCCAAAGACCATTCAAGTTGTCCAACTTTGCAATAAGCAGACTTAATGAGCAGGCCATGAAGTATTTGACAGAAATTGCCCGCAATAGATTTGACAATATCATGTTAACACTTGAAACAATGCCAAGAACACTTCTCTTAGTGATTCGGTACGTTGACTTTTTCATAACAACTTGCTTATTACATTTCAAACAATTTTTTATGGTTTAAAAAAATAATACAAAACATGTGAAGAAATATTTTTATTAGAAATTTCTAGGAGTAAAGTTAATATACAAAATGATAATATTTATTATCTTACCTAATTTTCCAAGCTGATATCCAAAAAGGTTCATTCTGCATATTTCCTCATCTGTTGCAAATACAACCATTGTCTCTTGTTTGGAGAAATATTTTTAAAAGTTCATTTTTAAAAGTTTTTTTATTAACATATATATGGATTAAGACATAGTGAAATAGGCTTTAAAGGTAAAATGGTCAAAACATTGTTTTTTAAGTAAATTTTTGTTTTAATATTTGTAAAAAATTTGTAATGCATCACACAATCTGTGATTTGTAACTTATTTTGTTATGAGCCCCTTCATACAACTACTGTCTAAACTCTCGTTTAAAGGTTGGGGTTTGAATCCTGGCCGAGTGTGTTGGTTGAGCTTATTTAACTATCAGAACCTCAAGGAAATATCAAATTAAAGTGTAAGAAAAAAATATATATTGTTTGCAAGTGGGATAAAATATCTTCACAAGTAAATATTGTATTTAATATGTAATCAATTTCCTGCTGTCTTTAAGGCATTTAGAAATAACAAAATTTGTTAATTGAAATACTCCCCTAACATCAACACAACCAATAACAATAAATTACCCAGTCACAACATTTCTGTACATTTTCTCGCTGTCCTATTATTTGTCCCCGCATTAAAGTCAAGAGTGATATTGTGTGATTTTATCTGTAAGCAGTTTGAATAATTTTTACATTTAACTAACTAATAAAATTAGATTAATAAGAGTTGTATTAAATTTTTTGCATCCAAATTAAAATTACTGATAACTTTGTCGTCATCCTCTAGAATCTAGAAAGATTTAATTTGAATTTTATTTTTGTGAAAAATTATATGTGAGCTGGTAGTTTAAACTTTTTAATGAATATAAATTAGGCATTTGTTAAAAACTAAAAATCAAAATGTATACTCTGTTTACCCTAAAAGCTATGTCATACCTTCAGTGATTACACTATGGTCTTATCATATAACTTGCATCATAGTGGAACCATGCAAGGTAAGGTGTTAGCTTTCAGAGTAAACAAAGAGTGAATATTAACCATTAGAGTCTGATAGTTTCTCTCACTGTAATAGTTTGTACAAGATAAAGAATACATAAAATGATTGTAAATGTTGAACTTTTGACCAAGGTATTTTAATTTTAATTGTTACTTTAGTACAAACACTAAGCACAGCTCTTGATTATGCAGTGGTCACTTTATCGAAAACTGAAAAAAAACACTTTTAAGAGCTAGGGGAATTGATGACTAAAAACTAATTAATCTAATTAACTGTATTTGATTTAAAACTATGCTTATTTGTTACCAACAATTTAGTACTCGTTCTGGTGATACAATTATTACACTAATGGAATAAGGTTTAATTATAGGAAATACACCCACATTTGTGTGGAAGGAGAGGGTGAAATCATTTAGTAAAAACACCTTCGAAACACCCGACTGGGATTCCAACACATATCTCCCCACTACTGTCTATACAGTCTAACACGATAGTTGCGCAACCACCAATGTGGGTACTAACATTAATACATTCAATAAAAGAATATTTTCAGAACAGTTATTAGCGAAACTTTTCCTAACAATGTTTGCTCTGCAAATGATAATTTGTCAACAAATAATTTCAACCTCGTGATTTTAAACAAATTACCGTGTAAATTTAAAAATGGTAGGAATACCACTTCAGTTTTATTCCAAAGACGTGTTACTGGAGTCCACATAAACAGACAACTGTTGTAATTCTGTAAACACATATTGTTACTGTTGGGGGATTATATTGTCTCCTTTAAGAAAGAGGAATGGGGTGAACACAAGCTATCGCCTCAGTTGAAACATTTAGTTTAATTTTCTCCAGAAAATATCCATTGTTGAACATCTGTCATGAACATTTTGGAACTTTTCCTCCGCATTTGAAATGGTTCTGTTCTATTGCTCATATAACTATTGACATAACCATGTGGAGGAAATTAAACCAAACACAACTACTGAGGCAATATTGTATTTATTTTGGCTCTCTTCCCCCTCACTTTAATGGATACTACATTGTGTGTGATTGTGTCAGGAACCTGAACACAATCCGAGCCATTGGCAGAGAGCATGGAGACCCAGTCAACAGGTACATGGTGATGGCCAGGATAGCCACCAAAGGGGCGTTCATATCGAGAGACACTCGGATGCGTGACAGATTGGCAGGAGTTGTGCAGCTCTGCTACTTTGAATTCAAACTTTGGTGAGTGAGAAACAGAGATTCTAGGGCTTGGTTAGCAGTGCCGGATTAAGGGGAGGAGGGGGGTGGTGGCGGCGGCTATAGCCCCGAGCCCTCCGCTGGTTCAGGTACTTTGGCTCCTTAACTATTCTGAACGGTCTTGTGCAACTTCAAAAATTCCATTTCATGCCCTTATTTATGAGTCTTTTTGTATGATAGTTGATAAGTCATACTTAATAATTGCCTACAATCTTACAAAAATTTTCAATCACAATTTCAATTTTGAGTTGATTGCAAAACTTCAAATACTATGGACGAAATTTCACCTAATAACTGTTTAAGTTTTTATAGTGAGGATCTTGATCAATCTTTAAAACTAGAAATGTCACAGCTCTATGACTTTTATCAAGATTGTTTATGTAGTTATTTGCCAAGAGATTGCCAAATTCATTTATGATAGTGATCTGATTGATGTTTTTCCAAGTTTACTGCTTTTAAATTGTATTTGGTAAGTCCTTTAATAAACTGTGAAGCAGAGTGCTCTTTTTTAAACCTTACCTTAATTAAAAATAAATTACGGTCAACAATGCTTGAACCGAGATTTAACGGTCTTGCTATCATGTAATTAGAACATGATATTACAAAGCAGTAATTGGCATTTGATGATGATGTGCAAACATTCACAAATATTAAGGCGAGGAAAAACACATTTTAAATTGAGATTTCTACTGGTAGCCTGTGTTTACTTTTGTACTTTTTTGTTTGATTGTAACTATGATATTGATTCAAAGTTTGTGTTTTGCCACTTGGATTTAAAATATACAGTACTCAAAATATGATATTCCAATGCTTTTTTTTTATTCGATTTTTTAACTGTGTGTTCTATAAAGTCTTAGGCATCTTATGTAGTATAACTAAATAGGGCCCCAAATTCTTCAATAGCCCCAGGACCCCCAAGTACCTTAATCCGGCACTGCCGGTTATAATCTCGCACAAGCTAGTAGGCTCACTCTGGGCAAGTTCTTTGGATAAACATTTCAGGTTCTTTAGTATTTAGTTTAAGGGGAGTCCTTTATATATAACAAATATTATATATATTTTTTTTCTTTCTAGTTTTGGATAATAATTTGTTTTACAGTCTTAATACTGTTTATTACAGGACAAATTAAACAATCAGACCTCAGGTCATTAATTAATCACTTGACTGAATATATTAATATTAATAACAATGCTTTATAATGGAAATGTTAACATTTAGTTATTTACAGTGGTGACCTGGCGGTCTAGGGATAAGGTGTCAGACTTCTGTGCTGGGGGTACGGGGTTCAATCCCCGGTCTCGGCACAGATTTATCTGATCGCCAAACCCTTCCTTCACCTCTGACAAGACACCTTGTGAATGTGGGGAATGCCAGGCTTCCACCGTGGTTCGGATTCCACGTTAAACTGTAGGTCCTCCATTTCATCTCACAATCACCCTACCATTACACATTAGCGTAAGTGCGTATAACCCGAACGTGTAGTAAGACGTGGTGCTAATAATAATAATAATAATAATATTTATTTACATTTTCTACAGAAAAATATGACTTGGATAAAAAAAACTGGCCACAGTCTGGAAACAATAATGGATATAAACGATAATTCTGTGATCAATTATTTCCGCATCAAGTACTAACTTGACAATATGTGTACAGGAATCAAAACCGAAACATTTGTCTTTGCAAACTATCTTGATCCATATTGTGTCCAGGGTTATTTAACCAAGAATAAAACTGGTAATTAAATTACTTAGTTACAATAATGATTGTTCAACTTGTGAAGGTACGACAGCGTGAAGCAGTGGACTGCCAAGTTCTGCTGGAGATTGTTGACACTTCTTGGCAGAGTTCCGGAGTCTCTCACAGACGTTATGGACCACCATGTTATTTGAAATGTATTAATTTTGTAACGTTATCAAAATAAAGTGTTGCACATTATGATTGCTCTTTATAAAGCCTTTGTTAGGATGAGATATGGAGGCAAAGGCTGGAAACAAATTATGATCGAAAACTACCGAACCTTGGTTTTTCATCAGCAAGGAAGCCAGAGTTCAAATCCCAGTTGGCTCTACTGAGACTAATTTTCCTTCTACTCAAAAGTTGAATAAAGTTCTTCTAAACCCTACCTGCCTCATCCTACTCAATTATTATAACCTGGACAGATAATAATACTCTTGAGTAAAATAGAGATAGGAAGATAGCACCCGACTGCTCTTATGCACGACTAGGGGACTAGGCCCCTCTGACCACTCGTCTCTCAATCCAAACTTCAGCATGTCTAAATATCTGTGGACATACATTGATGTGCTAGGGGTGAGGAAGTGTACCGCTATTTGTGTGGATGGAGAGTGGAAAACTATTTAAGAAAAAACACTCTCGGTACACTTGACTGCCCAGTTTATTGAGAGAGTTAGCCCTTAGACCATTCTAGCACAGAAGCGGGCTGTGTTGGAAATGAACCTGGTTCAGTCACACCACTACTTGTATTTTACATAAATTATTATATTTCTTGTGAATTAAATATTTTATTAACATATCTTTCCAAGGAAAAATGGCACCAAACGGCCATTTTAGTTTAAATATTGAAAAGAGGATAGAATGTCAAGGCAGTAAACTGGAAGCCTCAAGTTCACAATTAAAAACACAGACAAACCCAGAAAATGTCATACATAATGTGTTTTGTTGTGAACCTAGAGGCCTACAGTGTGTAGGCCTTGTCCTATCTCTTTCCAATGTTTAATTAAAATACTTTTCCACTTGATATGCGTAGATATTGAAATATCTCGAGAGCTTCAACTTAGAACATTAAAATGGATATTAAAACATATTTGAAGTTTATTGTAGCATTTTTTAAATAAAACCAAATTTACTAACTTTTCTTTTATATGTGAATAATGGTTAACTTTGTTGATTTTAAAGAGGCTAACAATGTCAAAACTACATATTTATTTATTAGCAGATGTAATTGCCTGAAAAAAAAAGTACTGGGTTACTATTTTTTTTTCATATTTCTATCCAATAAAATTTCCCAATCCAGAAAATGTATTTTCCTTTAGCCAAGGACCATTGATTAGTAAAACAAGTGTTCAAACTATTGTGAATATTTATTTTCAGAATAAGAGTTTTCACTGTAATTTTTCTATTCATAGCTTTACATCACTTTTGAATAAATTTGCTACCATTTTTAGGGGAAAAAAAAAAAAACTTTTTGACTTTTATAATAAATAAAACACATTTTAAAGTTTATATGATTTATTAAGAACATATTACAATAAATCTACATTTACAAAATCATCCATTCCTTGTGCTACAGATACCAATCGGCAACGAAACCAGCCAAACTGAATATATCTTCTTCCAAAGGGAACACTAATATCAGTCCACATCTTCTTTCAAGTTCTCAAAACCATGTTAAATTTTAATCTTTTATACAAGTACCATGGTGTGTACTCAACTTGACCAATGAAACTCTCGACTTTTGCCTGACCATTTCCTAAAATTCTCGATTCAAAAATGTCACACCCTTCTACTACCCCCTTCCTCCTCCACACGTTTAAAAAAAATCTTTTTATGAATAATAAAAAACTATATTAAACAACTACAAACAAAAAATACAGTTTGAATCACATTGTAATTTACTGATATATTTTGTATTTTGAGAAACCTTTCCCCCCTCCCCCTTTTTTATAAGTTAGCAAGTTCCAAACTTATTCCCGTTTTTCCCCGACCACGTCAAACTCCTGGCTAATTCTAGTTTTCCTGGGTGGTAAGACACCCTGAAGTATTATAAAATTAATGAAAGAAATGTAATTTTTTAAACAATAGAAAAATTGAATTTAATTAAATGAAAAATGACAACCTAGTCAGAGTAATTGAAACCTGGACCTTTGTGTGGTGTGCCAATGCTCTAGCCCTGATTATCCTGTTTCATCTCATGCCTAGAGCCACTCGGTTGTATCCACTATCCATCTTATCTTTATCGCCCAAGCAAATTATACTTGGCAGTAGAGCAGTGGTGTGCAAAGTCGAAAGCCCCATATTCTATTCCTATGTCCAAGTTAACATTTTCACTTATTTTTAGCACCACTAGATCCTGTGGACAACCATCGTATATCACTTAGTGATAAACATGAAATTTTATAATAAAGGAAATTGATAAAACTAAAGAAAAAGGAAAAATAAACTACTAAGAATAAATTTGATGAAGAAAGCCCACCTAGGGAAAGAGGAAAGATGTGGGAAGAATCCAATGCACAAAGGTGACATCTTCTTCCTTTCTTCTGTCTTCTATAGTAGAAGTAGTCACACACACATTTTAACACAAATATAATATTTCGGCATTGTTGCCTTTATCAAACACAAAGAAGAAGAGAGTACAAATAACACAAACAATGGATTACTCCATGTTGAATGTAACTGTTAGAAACACATTGGCACAATTTCCTTTATTATAAAATTATCTAGCCATTGGGCCACCTTATTTTTGAAACTGATAAACACGAAAGAAATTAAAAATTGCTTGTATTTCAATATGCGATTGAAAGCAAGTGTATCAAATGCCTGAATTCAATAACCGATGGATGACACTGGTTGGCCTATCTGCTGGCAAATCTGTGGGTCCACACAACAAACATCGATTCAGGTCTTTTTATCAGTCAAGAGCTAAACATGAGCGAGGAGAATAAAAGTAAACAAAAACTGAAGGGAATGTCTAATACTGATATCCATTCATTCTGTCATTATAGTTCCTGGCTACAGATACAGAAGTACAGAGTTCAATCCTCTGCACTTAGATTTTTCTCTAAAGGAGTGGGTCTGGAACAGGGTCTAGAAAAGTGAGATTAAAGAAAAGTTTGTTGTGCTGACCACATAACATCCTTTATCCATAAATGTTGGCACTATCTTCTACAACATGGGGTGGCCGATCAGTTAATATAGCTCTCTTGCAAGCCGACACCATGGAATAGTTTCTCTCATTCATTTAATCACAATTATCTGTAAATTGTGCCATTTTGTCATTTAATACTAACTTAACAAGCATGAAAAAACATTAGTTTAGTTACCTATGAATGAAAGTAAGTCATGCCATAGTTATTCAAGTATGAAAATATATTATCAGCCGCTCAAGATTGGTCAGTCATTAATTGTTTCATTAGGTTCAAGTTTCTCGAGTGAAATTAAAAGAGAACAAATTAACACCTGATGGCAAAGGCAGAAACTTGTATAACATCTCAGGTTTTAACCTAGCCTCATCCTATGTTTTTAAGTGTGACTGTTGACATTCCTTCATTTCCTTCCCCTTACCAGAATAACCCTCAACCTCACTGAACGCAAGGCCAAGTTAAGAAGACTTATCTAAGTTTGGTCTCTCTTTTATCTACATTGACTGGCATTGCTAGAAATAGTTTGGTTCTCTTGAGCCTTATAGGCTGAAGAGACATACTTGCGCTACCAATGACTCACTCACAGCTTGTCTATTTATTGGTTTAGTTGAGAGGTAAAAGCAGAGAGATGGATGGTTGGTGGGTAGTCATTCTCAACCTCATTCATTTAAAACACTTTCTCTAGACCTGGAGTCATAATTAAACCAAAAAGATTGAGAAGTAAAAAAAACACCTGTATTATTATAATATATTATATATATATAAACTTTGATAAATATATGAGTTATAAGAAAAGATTAAGTATTTTAATCACAGATGTACCATAACACACACACACCAAAACAGACAAGTAATATTTTATTAAATAATCAAGAAAAACAGAAAATAAGGGCAACACTAATGGGTGAAAATGTATCCAACTTTATAACGTATAACTTATGCTAGTCAACAATAAGGATTATATAATTATTATAATGCTGTAACATCTTTAATAATTCTTAAATTCCTTTAAAAGAAAAAAAGAAAGTTTTTATTCTTGAAAGATCATACATATTTTTTCTTTTTTAAATTATAACTAACACTTTAGATGCAATATGTATATTCACAAACAAAATGTGAGCGTTAGGCTGTTTTGGCTCTGATGGCTGCTCTCTTCCCTGTGACAGCCTGGAGAACAAATAAAACCAAATTAGGACAAATTATAAAGACACGTAGAAAAGAAAAAAAGAGCAGAAATGTGTTTTTCAAATCCACAAGACTATTGGAGAAAAAGTGTTTATTTTGGAGCAATTATGCTGCTCATTGGTGGCTAGGCTCAACATAATAACTAGACCCGCAGTGGTGCCCAAACTTTTTTTTTAGCTGATGCCCCTCTTGGTAGATTATCAAATTTTCACCCCTCATTTCTTGGAATATTTACTTATATAATTTTTTTTAATGCTCTCTAATCACCTCTTTATTCTATACAAAAATGTTGCACTGACAGGATAGCAGTAAAAATAACAAGATAATCATGATTTTTGGCACAGTTTTGTTTTCATCAGGTTCTTGAATATTTGGTGGTAGCTTTGGGCAGCATTTTTCAAACTGTGCTCCACGGTTATCTTAGGCTCCATGAGGCAATTTCATAATATTCTTTATGTTTTTCACACTATAAAATAGAGGTGTAGTAATTCAGTAAAACTGATTACCAATACTGAATGTTTAAAATAATTGTTCACGCCATGATTATTTACATTGAATAGTCTCGATTATAGATTATTAACAACTATTGGGAAATATGCTTAAGAGAATGATAACAATGTAATTAACACAAAAAGATTTTATTTAAAATCAACAGTTAAAGCTTTGATAATCTTAATTTTTGATTAATCTTTGCAAAATCGGCGAAAGCTGTAACTATATTGTTAGTTTTATTAACGGTATGAATTCATATTTATTTAACTGGTTGTGTAATCTTTGTATGGCCCACAATCCAGATCCAGTGTGTGTATATGTGTTTTATTTTTGCAATTTGATCAATAAACTCCTACCTAGAAAATTTTGCTTTAAATTTTACTTAAAAACTCCCCCTATTGATTGCCATAATAATCACCAATTGTAATTAATTGCTGATGCACTAATAATCGCCCGATAAAGATTCATCAGTATCTGCATCGGTACACCTCTAATATAAAATACCATCATTAATTAGGATTGCCGATTTGATTTGCTGCCAGAACATGTGATATTTTCCATATGTTGTATACTTTTCTGAATGTAAAAGTAAACTTTTGTTATTTAGTGTTCTTAATATTAGTGTGAAAATGCTACAAGGGCTCCAGCATGTATTTTTCCAATGCAAGGGCTCTTTTGGTGTAGAGAGTTTGGGAACCTCTGGCTTAAGAAGAGGGTGGAGGAAAATTGTGAAGCGAATCTGAGGGTTGCGAGCTTGAAAATAAACACTTGCTTCCACTATTTTGGCGGGTCACCGAATTTATTATATCTCTTAGGTAGGGGTCTGCGAGCTTGGTTTTTTTTAAATTTGAGTCGAGTATTTCTAAAAGACATGTTCTTAAAATATGAATGACACTCATTTTTATAAATAATAAATACTAAAAAAAAAGTTAAATAATGGAAATATAGGTTTTTAAATTAGAAATAACACTTATAAAAACAATTTTAAAATAACAAAACCCAAATAAAAAAATTAATAAAAATGGTTTCAACCCTCATGTCTTTAAGGACATTAAAATTACACTGACAGTTATTAAAAAAAGTTAATAAAATGAATAATTGCATGATGGCTTGGAATGTGTAGTAAGATAGTGTAGAAACTCTGTACGATGATGTAAGTGATAGTGAAGGAAGCCAACCTGAAAGGATAGTTACGTTAGGCTTGGATATTAAAACACACTTCTCTATTTCCTCCTAAACGTTTACACTTTCTACAGTTGCACACCAGTTTGAATTTTTGGGAATATTACTTATTCATTAATGTCTTTTCATATGAAAAATAAATATTTCCGAAAATTCAAAACAATGTGCAACTGTGGAAGTTTGAAGAAGTGGGAAGTGTAAAAGTGTAGAAAGAAAATAGAGAAGAGTTTGTCTATATCTAAGCTTAACTTAACTATCCTTTCAGGTTGGCTTCCTTCATTATCACTTTGCATTATTGGAGTGTGTTTCTACACTGTCTTGATAAAAACTTAATTAAATTGATGTTTTAATTGGCCAATATTTCCCCATAATATGCTTCAGTAACTTAATTTACGCTAAGGAAATGTAAGAATCATAAACATTTAGAAATTTGAAGTGTTTTGTATTTTGTTTATTATTCCTTAGTGTAATTGTGCATGATCACGTCTTCTATTCCATTTCCATTTCTATATATGCAGTTGCACATGCATGTTGTGTGAGCTCTCGTTAAGACATTATTTTATTGGGAAATTAACCTCAATTCAAATTTTAATGCTTATAAAAGTTGATGCTGATATTTTAAAATTAAAAATAATATTTCTAGCAAACAATATGAAATAGTACCTGATTTTAATATAGATGTGGTAGGTTTGGTAAAATGTATTGTAATAAATAAGATCAACAGTGATTTTCAACAAGTTAACCAACATAATTCTATAACTAAATAGTAACTAAACTAGAGCTAGTTTTGTAGCTAAACGTTTTAATAAGAATTTTAGATATAATTAAGTTTGAAAACATTTAATACAATAATATATTCTAGATATTACATTTTTAATTAAACACAAACTATTATTTTAGAAAAAGACCAGGCAAAAGTAGTAAAAAGAATCATTCAATTATTTAGTAATCTTCTTGGCTATTTTTAGTTTCATGCTTTGTCAATGCAATGCAAGTACACAACTTCAATCAAGTATAATTCAAAATGGACGACAATATTGAATAAATTTACCGGTCTAAAGTGGTTTTAAAGCTATATTACGTTATTAATGTGAATATTGAAATTAATATTCAACAATTTGTTAAGTAGCCGAATGATTTATAAGTGGAAATGCTGATATTATCTCAATTAAATAGACTATGCTTACTATTGCATTTAAAAAATTGATTATTAAGTACAGCAAGAGTAGAAGCTTGAAAATGACGAGCCTACAAAACGTTCGATCTCGATCTTGATCTTAAAAGAGACAAGCTTGGCTCGAAGCTCGAAATATGAGTACTCACAGAGCCATACTTGTAGGCAGTTCTGCTGATACCGCAAGAAATAACTACCTTAACTACTTTGAAAAAGTGATTCAAATAAAAATATCTTCAATTTGTATTTTTAATGTTATTTCTGAATTGTTTTCCACAATGTTATTGGGAACCACTGACCTAGAGCATTAATTTACCACTTATATGATTGTTATATTATTTTCACTAGAGCTGTCAGTCAGCACCAGAGAAGCCACGGGGGAACTGTACTTTACCTTGGTGTACATTTCCAAACCACTAGGCAATAATTCATTTAATATTCAATAGTACATTATATTCACAGAGAATAACTATTGTTTATGTGGTTTTAAATATTAGTCCCAATAGATGTCAACAAAAGTTGTTTGGCATTAGTTCAAATAATGTCCCAACCAAATTTCATTAAAATTCTTCCACGTGGTAATCATAGAGCAGACAGAAACAGATAAGATGAAATGACAAACAACTGAAATAAAACAGGACCAAGCTTCGCTAGGTCAATTATTTCTATTCTTTACAGCAATAAAATTAACACGAACAAAACCAAAATTGAAAAAGAAATATATAAAATGAGAAAGTTAACCAATCTGATATGTTTTCCAGGATTCAGCGGTTTCATTCCAGCTTCAATTATATTTAGAAGTGGGTCAAACTTATTTTATTATTTGTTCCTCCTTGATTTTAATCACATTGATTCTTAAGTTGACACTAAAAATAATATTACCTTGATGCTAATATAGTTTTGTCGGCATTCTGTTAATTGAGAATATATAGTCTGAGCTCTCATGTTTTTTTTTGTAAAACTTATATTACATATAGAGGATGACTCTTAAATAGTGTGCCAAAATGAAATGGGTGGATGATGGTGCTATAGAAAAATATATTAGTATAGGAGCCCATGAGCAGTGATGTCTCCATAAGGCGCTTTCAAACATTCAAAGTGTTGCCTATAGTCTAGGCAACCTTTCTGGCG
This sequence comes from Timema monikensis, assembly GCA_902151445.1. Taxonomy (NCBI): domain Eukaryota; kingdom Metazoa; phylum Arthropoda; class Insecta; order Phasmatodea; family Timematidae; genus Timema; species Timema monikensis. The sequence goes on along the minus strand of CABFVZ010001379.1, from coordinate 182,773 downwards.
ATGGTGATATTGGCACTATAACATCAAGTCTTGTCCAAACATAGATTACTGCAAGTATGATGCACCATATAAGAGTGGAACATTCGGGGTGCGAGATGGTATGCACCTTATTTACATGTGTAATAGGGTGTGCACGCTGTAATTATGTGATCAGATACTAACAAAATGTCAATGTTTGATTTGTGCAAGGTCATTAAAAGACAACAATCATGTTGATACATTGACAATTTGTTGGTACTAGAGGGAAACTAACAATAGCCACTAAGCCATAAAGACACATCTGTAAGATTCCTCGTTTAAATTAGATACACTAATTTTAATGATTTGTGATGTATTAAGATATAAAAGCAAAACATGGTGACCTGGAAGCCGGACTTGATGCTGGCAACTGAGCACCGAGAGCCGCACGTCTCGCATTGCAGGAAGAAGAGTCTTGTGTCTTTCTGGAGGATGGTGTCAGGAGATCGACACGTGTGACACGTCACATACTCCTTGATGTAGCGGCGCAACACATTCTCAATCTGCTTCTGCTGGAACCGACCCTTGATGATGAGCTGGTTGTTACCGTCTACTGAACCACTGGTTCCCAGTTCTGCCAGTAGGAAGTCGAGGAGATGCTTCGGCTGGCGATGCAGGCTGGCAACAGAGTTATAGCCTGTTAGTCTCTAATACAATTGTTTTGTGCTAAGTTAAAGGATGAGGAAGTAAAGAGAGTATTTCTCTTATTCCGAGAGGTCAGAAACATGTAAGTTTAGCAACATTACAACATCCATAGCACATCAATATTTTAAACCTATCAACATATATCAACAAACAGTGAAACAAGAGCAATACTACACACTTTCCAGACAAATGCATGTCTCACTTCACAATACTCTCTTTTTATGTGCCCTGGAAATTTCTGTAATGTGTTTTAAAGCACTTTCGGGGAGG
>CABFVZ010001379.1:164989-181764 GCA_902151445.1 Timema monikensis | reverse complement strand
GTGGGGGGCAGCATGGAAGAGTTAGGAAGTGACATTAAAAATCAATTCATGTACAAATGAAAGCTTTTTTATTTTTTTTATCTAAATCATTAATAAACCCTGTAATAAATTTGGTGCCCAGCCAAAAGAGTGGAAGCAAGTGTGGATTTGCCCCCCAATTTTCCTCTCCACCCCCCTCAGCCAGAGGTCGAGAAATCTTTTAGACTAAAGGAATTCTCACACCAGAAAAAATACATGCTGGAGACCTCATAGCATTTCTTTACACTAATATTATGAACATTAAATAACAAAAGTTAACTTTTTAAAAGTAAAAAAGTACACAACATATAGAAAATATCACATGTTCTGGCTGCACCTTTGGCAACTGTCAATTATTCAGATTTGAAAAAATTTGCAATCTTAATAATCACTGATGCTATTTTATATTGTGAAAAGAAACAAATAATATTATAAAATTGCCTCATGGAGTCTGAGACAACTGACTCTGCAGACAGTTTGAAAACTCTCTGCCCTAAGCTACCATTGCGACAACGTGCAACACCACAGTCTTCAACTCCCTCATAAAAACTAAGCAGCCTTCTCAACTTGAAGGGTATTATGTCAAACATCAGAATAATCTTAGATAGTTGTTTCTAACACTATCCTGCCAGTATCACATTGATTTCTGCATAAGGTAAAGAAGTGGCTAGACAGCATTAATAAAAAATAAATTTAAAAAATAAAAGGTAGGAATTTAATTATAAACCAAAGGAGGCATAAGGTGAAAAAGGTTGGGAATGACTTATTAATTTAAGAGAAAGTAATACCCGATACACAAGCAGAAGGCTATCGCTGTAGCACTTGGTGTGAACATTGTGACAGACACCCTGAACAAACTTGATTCTATGTCGACCTGTCCCACTGATCTAAGAAACAATGACTTTACCTCCTTTCTCCTTCCAACTTCCGAGAAGAAGGGAAGCTCTCAAAAATGGGGAAACATCTAAAGAGCAAATAATGAATAGGTCTACAAAACTTAAATAAGCACTCCATGAGAGAAAGTAAACTAGCAAAATATTCAAAGTTATTTTACAATATTAAAATATATACAGTTCAAAGACTGAAAACCCTTAATATAAAACTGTGTTTTCACCAATCTTAAAGCACATACGTTTTACAAATCTCCGTAAAGTTGGCAAAAGAAGTTTTCTTGGTGCCAATGCGAACGACCTGTGGTGGCCTCATGACAAATTTCTGCTTCTTGCCCGTGACCATGTCTGGATTCTTGTCACGCATGATGTCGAACACGCGTGTAAGTAATTCGTCATATGTGTAGTCTCGGTCCTGGCCGAACCAAGCAGTCTGGCTGTCCTCAACTGTGAACAACAAATAATAATCAGTCTCTCCTGATATCCTGCAAGAAGGACTGTGAGATAATGTAATGGGAGGGATATAGGAGGAAGCTAAGCTAACTCTTCTGTCTTCCCTATTACTTACATTACATCAATTCACAGTGTGTCCTCATGGTTTTCATGAAATGCAGAAAGAGTCATTTAGAAGCTTCAAACAATAACAAACTAGTTTCAAGTTTTTTCATTTACTTGAGAAACATGAAACATATAAATGGCAATGCAGTCAAGACATTGCTGAGCAATTTGTGGCTTAATAGGTAAAAGAGCATTAAAAATAGAAAGAACGTTAAGAAAAATGTATGCATAGTATAACGATTAGAATCCTACTTGAGTAGAATTATTTTAATGTTTTTCTCGAAGGAAACAAAATTCAAAAAGCCAAAATTAATATTTTAATATCTTTTTGCATACAAGATGGCCACTTAAACGACAGACAAAAATTCCAGCATAATACCTGGATGAAAATATTTGGTAATGTGTGGAGCCACCTAGCTTTAGCAGAGACCTGAGCAAGAATTGTTACTAAGTATTTCTACTAAATGGTTAAGTCAGTAGACTATCGGAGTCCACAATTCATACCACCTGCAATCTCAATTATGTCTTAAAACACTTTGAATTACTTCAAAGTAGGTATTTGTTAAAAAAAAAAATCCTTATTAAGCCTATCTCTATTTGGGAGACCGCCACCAAAGTAAGGATCCCTCCTACCCTCTTGAAACAAATAATTCAGGGTACAAACATGGAATCCTCATCACACTTGTTTTAATGTATGTATCAAAAACTAATTATTTAACTTGTGATGCGAGCTCGGCCAAGAGTAGATGGATTAAACAGTGGTATGTATACAAAGGAATGTAATGCGGAGGTGAAAAAGTGTGGAATGGAATTTAGTATGGTGAAAAGTGAAGTGATGGTGATGATACGACCAAGTAAGGTGTGCAAGAGACCCGTGGAAAAGAAGAGTGCACCTAAGGATTTAGCAAGAGCTGTATAGAGCATACTTCATACCTATAGTTACACATGCAGCGGAAACTTGGACTTTGGATAAAAGAGAAACGAGGAAAGTGGAGGCCATGGGTATGAAGTTTTTGAGGAGCATGCTTGTTGTCACCAGAAGAGATAGGATTAGGAATGGAGATGTAAGGTTAAGAGTCGTGGTGCATGGGGTACATGAGAGAGTTGAGGATGCAAGGTTGAGATGGTATGGACACATAATGAGGATAGAAGGGGAGAGGATTCCAAGAAGATTATGGATATAAAGTATGGTGGGAAGAGACCTCAAAGGAGACCAAGGAAGAGATGGGAGCAAGTGTGCAAGTGAGAGGAGCAGGGTGGTAGAGAGTGCAGGAGGAAGAATGGTGGGAGGACAGAGGAAGGTGGAGGCATTTTACTAAAGAGACCCGGCCTCAGGCTGGAAACAGTTCATGATAATAATGTGTACCAATGTGCTACAACCAGAGTTGGCAATGCCTTGTTTGTGGAGGGCATGCAGGGTATTTGGTTTGTGTGTGTGTGTGTGTGTGAGGGGGAGGGGGGAGGGTGTTGGCAAAAAATAAAAAAAATTTACCCCAAGCCTAATGCGAGTTCAATGATCCTTCCAGTGAATATTTTTGAAAATTGGTTGACTCTAAAAGCTATTTGGAGTAAGTTTATTTAAGTTTAATTTTCAAGAATATCTAAGAGAGTGTAATTATTTCCAGGGAGGCCCAAGTTCCATTCTAACTGACTGCACCTCAAGGTGGCATCACAAAAACTATATTAACATTTGTGTGGAATGCCAGGCCACCACCGTGGTTCGGATTCCACGTTAAACTGTAGGTCCTTCATTTCTATCTCACAATCACCCTACCATTACACATTAGCGTAAGTGCGTATAATCCGAACGGGTAGTAAGACGCGGTGCTAATAATAATAATATATTAACATTATAGTAGACATAAACTTGTGATCAACATTGATAACATTTTACTATATTATTATTATTATTATTATTATTATTATTATTAGTTATTTTAAATGTATTAATAATATCTATAAAAAGTGACATGTCTTTATATCAACATTTTTTAATGTTTTAAATACATGTCGTAACTACCAAACTGTATTTCTTTCTGAATGTGACAATCAATACCTGTGCATGCTAACAACCATTTTATGATTTAGGTCAGACATGTTGGCAGTCGTGTTGAAAATAAAATTGTCTAGTATTATTTTTCTGTCAATTTAATATAAATTTGGGTTTAAGAAAATTCATGTAGCCTAATTTGACCACATCTTTGAATAAAGGCTTATAATATTTTTTAAGTTCCCAACAGAGGGCAACATTGCCGATCAGTGGCCATCCCATTATGCATGCTTTGAAGTGTAATTTAATATTTGCATATATAATTATAAATGGATTTCTTGAGTCATGTAACATACAACATTATTTTACCAACATAGTTTCAAGCCAAGATAACAACCAATTCATAGATCAGAGGTCCCCAATTTTTTTTTTTACCTTAAAGCACATTCAAGACTAAAGCTTGATTCACACGTTCGTCAAAAATAAAGAACAGAATCTGCTTGAGTGGCACAGCAACTCACATAATGTATGTTGACCCACGATGCATAGCAATGCTAAATTAAAATAGCTAATTAACATATTTTATTTTCTGGTGGATAAACAAATATTCTAGTTAATTCTCATGATGCATGTTTTCATATTATAACATTGTGTAGTGGCACAATCTAATACACTGATATACACGCTTTACATTAACAGGTTATTTCAAATCTCCTCACAACCAACGAAGCTGTTGGGTTGCTTCTGGCTGACCAGCGCATGCATTGTCAAATACTCATGCGCAATGATTTGAGATGATTGGTTTAGAGCTTGTCACTTGATTCCGTTTCTGTTCTGCGCTAGTTTTTCGACAAAAGTGTGAATCCACAGTAATAGTTGTACAGCGGGCACCATTTAATATGAGGGAGTGTGTGGTTAAATCCCTCCCCCGCCAAGTTTTCGAATACTAAAAAAATAATACTGCCTTACTTACAGTTATAGCACGATCAAACAAAAGGTAGGCCTACTAGAAAAGATATACCTACTCACCGACATTGTGGTTTACACTTTTAAAATATTTAGTTATTCTATGTATTGTCAGGCAACAAAGTTGGGCCGACCTAGACAAAATATTGCCAAAGTACGAGTGTGGAGAGAAAGGCGAAAAGGAATAAGTTTTTTGAGATTAGTTAAAAACAAAATATTTCAGCTTGAAAATATTAGAATGGTAGTTCTAAGTACACGTGGCAAATGAAGAGGGAGGGCTTAAGAAGGGGGGTGAATTGGGGAGGGTAGGTGAGATCTCAATCTTCAACTTCTTGATAACAGCATACATGAAGGTATGCCTGAGTAAACACCGATTTGTCGGAAAAGTGGTGGGCACACATAAAAATATCGGCGGGTGCCAAGGACTAAGGTGCCTGCGGGCATAGAGTGTGGGACCCCTGCTCTAGATAGTAGATTTTATACTGAACTGAATTTGGATGATAAACATTTGTAACTCCAACAGAATGTCAATTCTAATTATAATATAATATATCTCTTTAAAGAAAACCTCTTTTTTGCTTTTTGTCCTATTCTTCTTTACCAATTGACTTTTTTCTACCCTTTGTAGTTTTTAGTTTCCTCTTTTATGAGTTCCGATAGAATGAAACTTAGTTCGGGGGATTGGATGGTAACCAACAATTCTCTAGGCAGCCATTACTTATTTGTCCAGTCACATCAATTTAAAGTGTGTTCTTTTCATTGTAACAGCCATATTGTGTTTGTCCCTTTTATGTTTTCTATTCACCTTGTCTGTCTGTACCTTCTTCCAAATAGATACATACAATTCTAGTTATTAAATATGTTAGTGCTTAGGATGTATTTATATTTTCTATAGCAAGTTATGAGGTGGTGTAAATAAAGGAGAATTGTGAACGATATATCAAACCAATATTTATAAATGAAAGTTAACCTCAAGATCAAGTGTTCACAAAGTGTGGTTGCGAGGTTTCTTCTTTAATTGACCACATATTGTATACTGATTAAGATAACACGTTAGACATAATGACTGTTGAATTAAGAGGAAGAGTACCTGCATTTGCGTAGAGGGAGAGTGGGAAGCCATTTATGAAAAATTGCCCTTAGAATAACCGAGAGAATTTTTTTAGCACAGCGGCTTTCTACCTGGTTGGATCATACACTTATGTACTAATTTTGCTAGTGGTGTTAGTCATTAGAAAGAGTATATTTAGACAAAGTGTACCAAAATTTGCATGAAGGGAGAGTAGAAAACCACTTTGGGAAAACAACTCTCAGTATATCCGACTGATATTCGAACCTTGGTCTCCTCGTCATCAGCAGTCTAGTCCAGTGCGAGAGTATAATCTTAGACCAGTGGTTCTCAATTACTTCCAAATAAGGCCCATAATTATAATATATATATATATGGATTGGGCCAGAGAGTGTGAAAACTTAATTTGGTAGATTTAAATATACTCTGAACAAAAACAACCAAGTACCTCAAAATATTATAAACATTGATATTATACCATAAACCAGAGTGACATCTTTTGTGGGCCGCGTTTGGACCGCCTATTGGAACCAATGCCTTAGATCATTTGACCAAAGAAGCGGAGAGTTATTAATAAGATGTTTTAGTGTTAAGTAGCCATTTAATAAAGGAGGGTTCAACATGCACACCACATATGGGGATACTTAAGATCCAAATATGTGTGTGGCATGTTGACTATGGTTAGCTTTAAAGATTGTGCTTCAACCAAAATACCTTTGAGAACCTCTGCTCTTACTTAATAAGAAATAACACTTGTACAGTTAGATTAAAATGAATAGCAAAGCTTGGAAGCTATAGATGATTTTTAGGTTACGGATACAGCCGCATCAAGTATCGTACAATTTGCGGTTAGACCCGTCTCTACTTATTATACAAACTGGGAAATAGCAATGAAAAGCTGTGTCTTTCTTACCGAGTTGTGGTTTCTTCTCCGCCTCGGTATGGCATGTTGAAACAAAACCCAAACAGCTTTGAAAATATGTTAAATACATATGTCGAAGAGAAACAACGCCAATTTGATGACGTCTTACTTTATTTAAACAAATTAGTTCTACGACTGTGGGCCTACCAAGTTCACTTTGCAACATAAAATATATGAAGTTTGAAGAGGTTCTAACAAAAATGCATAGTTTTCATCTGTAAATGATGAATTACGTTTCTTTTACAACATGTTATTCAATTGGGCTGCTACAAATTTTTCCCGGGTACAAAATATAATTTAGTGGAGATAGTTAAGGAGGAGCCGGTGCAGGAGAGAATAGAGAAGGCAGGACTAAGGTGCTACAGTCATGTGGGAAGAAAGGAGGAGAGAGAAACTTTTCATGATTACGATATAATTGTTTTTTTAAATTTATAAATGTATTATGCACATCTATACTTTTACCGCCAAAGTTTTGTATTTTCCAAAGTGAAGTTGATAAATATTCAGAGAGACGGTAAGGTTTTTGAGACTCTGCTCACCCCTAGTTAAAGATTTCAAAGAGAACTGTTAATTAGTATTATTTATATCTCAACGATATTAAAGAACAGATCATATTATTTCTGAAAATAAGATACCATTCTCCTTATCTTCCGCCTTGATCCTTTCCTCTTCCGCCACCAAGAGCTCATCCAAATTCGGCTTCTTCTTTTTCTTCTTCTTTGTTTTAGTGGAGAAAACCATATCTAGGTCAAGTTCCTCCTAAAAATGGAAATAAGCAATTACTAGATATGAAGATTTGTGGTATTGCTTGGTTTCTGCCATCAGTACCTCACCTTCCTTATTTGTTTTCTTCAGCCTTTATCCCTAGGTTTTGCTGGCAGTGCCCCCACGCTCATTTGATTTTACCAAGTGTTTTATTATTAAGCGCAAACATGAGTGTTCCATATCGCTGGTACATTTCCAGAATGTTACAAATTGATCCATGTACCTATCTCCCATTTAATTCAGTAAAGAATGTTAGACTGCACAGCTAATACGAATACAGTTTTCATTAGAGATGTCTGGATACCTGTTTTTCTCTATTCCGAATTTTAGGTTCAGCCTCGATTCTTGAACATTTCCCTTTACATTATTTTTTCAAGAGTTATTGCATAGAAAATCTAATGTGCCTGATACCCTATGCCAAATTTCGACTCAACCATTACAACACATACTCTCTTGAAACTTTAATCTCACAATCTTATAGATATTTATTAAACATACTAAAAGTCTTCAAAACTAAAAATTAAAATTAATTCAATAAATTGCGGATAACAGAGAGAAGAACACATTTCACACGTTGCAAAAATTTCAAGTCGTCCACAATAACTGATCCTACGCACATTAGCTCGCCAGAAATTCGTGATGAAGTTTTGGCAACAATATATCGATAATGTATTGAATTAAAATAAATATAACTTTTTTATGCTCCATTTTTATTAACTATGTTGATTTTTGTTCTATTTCCATTAAACTTATCTTATTCAAAGAGCTAAATAAGAGATTAAAAATTGAAAAGCGACCAAGAATATAATTACAGGAAAGCGACCATTTTAATTTGACAGGAATATCATAGCTTAGCTTTCAATATACATGTTGTGATATATCAATTAATGATAGATATATTGATATATTACAGAAAATTTCCATTCTAGTCTACGTATTATACATCAATTGTTTGTTTGGAAATGATTAATATATTCTGACAGTCTCACTTAAGATTCAAAGGGAGTTGAATTCAAAACCGCATTTCAATTATCAAGTCTATCACAGTTGTTCAGAGCGTTAGTAGTTATTTTCTACATTGGGATTGGTTTCCATTGTAGGGGAAATAAGGGGTAGTTTACTTGTTCAAAGCAACTTACGAGAAATTATTAGTGAAAGAAAACAGCCAACACGGCTTGCAAAGGATTATTTCGTGGAATTGCAAAACTAAACAAACAGTAACAAACTTTAGATGTGTGTGTGTGGCCGCAGTCCGCGCGGTCTAGCGCTACTCTCGTGTTAGACTTAACTGACAAGTACGAGGAGATCGGGGTTCAATCCCAGTTGGGTTCACTTCCTCAAATTACACCTATCTCATCCCTTACCTATTAACGCAGTTGGCGTACAACCCGAACGGGTAATAAGAGAAATTTCTTAAAAAACTACATAATATGAGTGTTTTTAACGAAATTGTTTGCAACTTTGCCCTCATGCAAATGCATGTACATTTCCTCTAAATTCCTAACTCCAAGTTATAATAATTAATGTATAATATGGCAATTCGAATGGTTAGTCAAACCCTGAATAAAATAACTACAATAAAATAATATAATCATCCAAATTGATAGTAATAGTAATATAAAAATAGAATTAATATGTATTAATATTCTTAGTGATTGTTGCTTTTGAAAAAAAAAGAGTATATATATAAAATAATATACACTATGCTTATTATCACCCGTCCGAACAATACGGGTTATAACCACGGTAGTAGGGTAAGGATTAAGATGATAGTATTAATGAGAAATGTGCCCGCATTTACGCGAAGAGAGAGGAAGAAACCATTTTGGAAATGTGTCTTCAGTTCCTCCTGCCAAGATTGTCTATTCCCGGAAAAACACAATTATGAACTTGACATTAAGTCCACCGATAGTGTTTTATTTATATAATTATAATACAGATAGATAGATATTTAACTATATCATATGTTAGAGTGCGTTTTAATGATGTGTGTAGTTTATAGCACGCTACCCAAACAGGTGAGCCCGTGGGGAAAGTTGTTAGTTTCGTCTATCCTAGTTTTATGGTGACTTAAGAGGTCGGGGCAGAGTTTCTGTTGGGTGTTCATAAAGTTCTCTTACTTTGGATCAAATTATTTCCCAAGTTTTCCCCATGAAAATATGGGTACACTTCCTCAAGAATCCTACCTTTTATATATACACCTCAAAAAATAAATTTGCGGATAGCCCCTTCGAGAAGTAAGAGGTAACGAAAAAAACAAAACAATGTTTTAACATTGACATGATATGAAGCAGCTAAGTGTGTAAGTCAAAACCCCAATATTGTAAAACAATCATTTCAAATTTGAATAATCCACAAACCAGTCTCGGTCTCATGTTAGACTATAATGCAGAGGACTGGGAGATCGGAGTTCAATCTCACTCAGGTGCACTGTAGGGGGTTTCCCCCTCCCTCTCTCCACACAAATGTGGATGCACTTCCTATAAATTACACCTACATCATACCTAACCCATTAGTGTAATTAGTACATAGGCGTATAACCTGAACAGGTAGTAAGACGCGGTGCTAAAATAAATCCACATAATCGTTAGTCGAATGCTCTAAAGTCTTTGGCGTCCCTTTTTCAATAAACTGGCCTCCTGATGATGGGAAGATTGGGGGTTGAATCCCGGCTGAGTGTACTGATGATGGTTTAACCTAAATTGTTTTCCACCCAACTTCCACACATAGGTGCGTACACTTTCTCTAAATTATAACTTACCTCATCCTTAACACATTAGCGTAATTATGATATTATGAGTATAACCCAAACAGGTAAATCAAGGTGACAAAGAAATAATATTAATAAAATAAAAAGGAAGTCATAAACAATGATCTCATATGACAATAATAAACTTATTTATATTCTTACCTTTTTACATTTAGAGGTACAACAAAAATAAAATATAATTAAAACAAATCAAATCAATATAAAATGAATTAAAAAATAAACAGATAAATTAACCCCTATTCATGGTGCCCATAGCTGTCCTCGATTTTAAATTTTTCATAACAATTTATTAAAGGAACTTCAATATAGTTTTGGTCAAGACGATCCAGTTTATCCTGATAAGAATGAAAAGTTAATTTTGGGTTGTGGTATAAGAGCCAAAAGCAACTCTTACTGCAAAATTCTCTAATTTCATTTAGATAGCTTACAATCAAAATACCTCTATCATACCTCTTACAACACCCATTAAGTCAGTGTTGTTTCTTTAAAAATATTCTATAATATATTGTTTAGTTTCTTTAACAAAATTAAAATACTATGAGAGAAAGTCCCATTGCCTTTTGAGTTAAAAGGGGGTCTTATTATAATAATTCTGATAAGTTGCTGAAAATAATAATACTTATATTAATATTTATATAAAAGACAGGATTAAAATAATGCTTTACTTGCTATTAACAAGAAGAGCATTTTCCAATAAAAAAGTTATCTTTTCTTATTTAGGAAAAACCACCCACAGTGCACCCGACCGGGATCGTACCCCGATCTCCCCGTCCTCGGCAGTCTAGCTTAACACGAGACTAGCACATTATACTGTGCGGGTATTTGTACTCAAAAGAGTTGTAAGTAAAAGGCTATTATCACATTTCCTTCTCCCCCTTCCAATCGGTGCCAAAGTTTCTGCCCCTGTTGTTTGTTTTTAATAAGAATATTGCTCAAAGAGAGACAGGGAGAATTACTATGTGGTGGGGGAACCTTTACGTTAGTGTTGCCCTGGGAGAAAACTGCTGAACTACGTGTGGCCACAGTCATTTTTTATGTTGGGCCTGGAAAGAAGATTTTTTGTGGAGACAGTAAAGAAATGTGTAATTTTTAAAATGTCATTAACTTTTTTAAATAACAATTTTTTTGATTGTTTTTATTTATTTAAGAATTTAGCGTAAAACTTATTCTTTGAATTTTAATTGATGGCTAACAATAATTTTTTAAATATTTTTCTCAATATTGTTAATTTCTATAAATATAAAAGAGAAATAAAAAACACACTAGCAAATTGATATTATAGTTTTTGAAATATTTGTTCCTTCATTTTAACCTGTAGTTTCAATACGGACAATTTATCTCTCGCCGACCCCTTTAACTCTTACTTTAAAAAAAAATGTGTCAAAGTTGTTAAGTTTTTACCTCTTGATACTGTCCTACTGTATAATATTCGAGACAATTTATTTTTAATGTAGAACACCTCAAAATGTTAAGGTAATATTATTTTCAGGATCGTACTATATTCGGGCCATTATGGTATAGTTACAATTTGCCGGTATTTAAGTGAAACGACAACTAGAATAAAATGAGAGATTAATCAATTATTACCTATTTTGAATGTTGCTGTTTTGTTTACTTACCAGTTTTATCGAGAACTGAGAATTGAGTAGCAAGAATTGTAATATTATGATCGATTCTTGATTCCTTCGATACCAGTAAGAATCAAGGGTATCGAGTTTAACAGGCCTAGTTTTCATAAGAATGCATTCAGAGAGAAAACATAGCATTTTATTCAAGCCAATACCATATTTTTTATTAATATTTGAGCCATGTGGCATGAGGAAGTTATGATTTGTTATTGTGGTCGGATCATGCCCATCAGCGCCAACTTAACAAGAAAACATAGATAGTGGCACTCAAGTCAAATTTGTTTCAAATGCCACCAAGAACAAGTCCGAGGTTTCCTTAGCTTAGAAGTCAAGACTACTTAGACATTGAGTTCAACGGGAAACATGTCAATTATTCTACGATTTTAATCCCTCTGTGTTCAACGGTCTCCCAAATTTCTCAACATTATCTGTCAGCTGATGCAAAATGCGTTTGAAAAAATCCCCACGACTTGGTACAATTTTTTTCATGTTAAATTTACATTTTTGTTAGGTAGTTAGTACCCACTTTTAAAACGTTTCAGAGAATTTCTTGTTTGTACAAATGACCTGAGGTAGAAAGAATGAAACGAATCAAACTGTTGACCATGTTTACACGCCTAACTACTAATCACGCTAATGGTTTTAGGGATTAGTAAGGTTGCATAGAGAGGAAGTGTACCTGTATTTACATGAAGAGAAAGTGGAAAACTATTTTGTAAAAACCACTTTCACTCAATACACCTGACCGAGATTCAAACCTTGATCTCCTAGTCATCAACGGCTAGTAGCCTATAATGATTGTATTGGACTTGTAATCACTCCAACTCACCTCCACAGCTCCATCCTCCTGGTTAAGCTCCACCTCCATGACAATATCATTGGCACTCCCGCTCTGCTCCGGCAATGCCCCGTCTAGCTCCTCCATGTTGAACGGCTTCTTTTTCTTCTTCTTTTTCTTTCCAAAGTTTTCCAAGTCGAGGCCCCCATCTGCATCAGGCACACAATAATGGAGGGAAACTAGAAAATGCCTGGGATCTCCTGAAACTCTCAATACTGCTTCATCTTCAGTTAATCTTTTAATAAGCTAATTATAATTTACCACTAAAATAATAAATCTTTAAGATTCTGTATTTTTAACCAATCAAAGAAATGTATTTTTAACTTTTTTTTTCACATTATTTGTAAAACCAGTATAATTCACAACAAATGTTAGACCTTATTTTTCAGTTTAGAAATGTGTCTTGCAGACTTTTTACTAAACACAAGTCCCTTTACAGCCTAAACAGACTATTAGCCTGGGGGGGGGCAGGAAGGCTTTGGTGGAAATGTACCTGAATTTGTGTGGAGAGAAAGAGAGACCAGATTTGATCGTGCGTGCTCGCCAATAAAAATAACAGACTGAAATATATCCACGTGAAACTATTATCACACAAGCAAATCTTATACTGTGGGTGGGATTTCAAAACCTAATCAAGAATATGAACGAGTTTCCTAGATTTATAATAAAATGCACACAGCTAGACTGTAACCTATGTGAAGGATTTCAGGGGGATTGCCATCTCCTACCGAGTAAAATCAACCAATTTCAAGGAGATGTCAGACTAGAGCTTTGTTTTGTTCACCACCCTATATGATTGCAGGTATTTGCATTTTTTTTAATAACAAGAACTGTATATTGGTTGGGACATGGCCTTGAAAGTTAGATTTCTCAGAACGAGCCACTTTCTACCCCCAAACAAAATTGAAACCAGCAATAAGGAGAGGGCACATGGCTCGCCCAATGCTGTGTGTCCTTGTAACTCACATTTTCTTTAGATATTTTTCGTCTAGGTATATACAAGTTAGAGATAAAAAAAAGTTCAAATTTTTATGTACATAAATGGCCCAATGGCACTTTTGAGTAGGGGGGGAGTTATTTTTGGTTAAAAAGTTACTCTTATTTAGGTTGTAATTACTTAAAATATAAACCATTTTTCATTTTGGTGTCAAATTAAAGCTTATGTTAAATAATAATGCAGTAAAATCACCCTTAACTGACACCTCTGAATCGCTGATTATTCTTAATATTGGACATATTTTTGGACCCAGAAGGTGTCAGTTATTGGGCCATATGAAATCAACAAAAAAAATAATTTAAACCTGACAATTTTTGATTTTTATGAAACTTGGTATATAGGTACTATTTAACAATATAAACAAAAATGATATTTTTCCTCAGAATTTTAATGCATCCATTTAAGAGTTGATTTTTGAAGAAAGAAAAAAAAAAGTTTCATCTGCTGAGATAACTTTAACTGCCAATTACTTTGGTTATAGTTGAGCTAGGCTCATGAATTTGGGCTCATCTTAAAAAAGATTTTTATCTGGGATTTCATTTGATATGCTACATGGCAATTATAAACATACATTATTTTTCTACATATCCTGAAAGTTTCATAATGAGATCTCAATGGAATCATCAAAAAAACAACTAAAAGACAATAAAATGATGCAACTAAAATTTGTCAGATGTACTTATCGGTTTCACCCATGACTGGCAGTGTATTCTTCATTCGGATTGTTTAATATGTAATACATTTTGTTCCAAACATCGTGAATGTTAAAGAATGAAAATAGGCATCTTAGTAATTTGAAGCTATGTTCCAGTCTAACTCAATTCATAATTTAGTAAAGCTTCTGTGTCCAAAGCTACACTTACAAAATATTTTTTTATCTTAGAATGTAGGTACCCACTTTTTCTTTTAAATTTTGCCACACATGCATCAAAGTGCTTGATTTACCTCATTGTTAAATTATATTCTCTTTCCGTAACTGTGGTAGGGCCTACTTTTAACAACAAAACATCATATTAATGTGATTGAGAATACTTGTATGATAGAGATGGACCAGACGGTCCGAAGAAGTCCATTTTTACCTTTCTGTGTCCTCATACACATCCAACCACCAGTGCTCTTAGTTCTTACTAATCACAAAACATACTATAGTTACCAAGTTAATATTCTCTTCCACTTCTTGTTGCACACATCCCTTCTTTAAAATACTCTGAGAGTGAGCCAGTGTTGACTAGTAATTTGTGTTCTCCTACAGGAACTAAGCAGGGAGTTTCTGAATACCACTTGATATCTTCGCAGAAGTTATTCTAATTTCCAAGATAATTTCTGTTGTTGGATATATTAACTTGGTCCAGTCAAAGAGTTGGCACAGGGTCATGAGTTGATCAACTAGTTCCCCCTATCCCATCACATTCATTTGTGACATTCTGCTTTTACATTAGTCAGTCTCGTGATAGCACAAGTTGAGGAAATTTAACTTGTTTTTATATTGTGAAGAAAAATAAGCAGTACACTTTATTTTTATAACGGATCTATTATTATTATTATTATTATTATTATTTAGCACCGCGTCTTACTACCCGTTCTGGTTATACGCTTTAAGTACTAATTACGCTAATGGATTGGGAATTGGGAAGGTTGGATTAGAGGAAGTGAACCCGCATTTGCGTGGAGGGAGAGTGGAAAACCATTTAGGAAAAACCACCCCAGTTCACCCGACCGAGATTCGAACCTCGATCTCTCCCCGTCCTCGGCGATCGAGCTCAACACGACTAGCGCGTTAGCCAACTACGCCACCAAGGCGGGTTATAATGAATCTAAAAAAAAAAAGTTCAAAATAACATAGCAAGGCAATGTCCATGTCAGGACAAGGAGACAGGTAATACAAAGCATATATATATATATATATATCATGGTGTCTACTAAGCTTGACCAATGAAATCCCCGACCTTTTCCTAAAATTCCCGACTAAAAAAGTATGTCACATCCTTCTAACTCGCCCCCCCTCCCCCTACCTCCAGACTCGTTTTAATTATTTTTTTAATAATAGTAAGTTTTAAAATTTGAATTAAAATTGTTTACTAGGAATTAAAAATATATTACAAAGCTACAAACAAAAAAAGACATTATAATTTATTGATTATTGTATTTCATATTTTGATTAAAATATCATTTTCCCGGATTTTTATTGTGATTTACCAAATTCCCGACTTATTCCCGTTTTCTCCCGATCATTTCAAATTCCCGGCTAATTCCAGTTTTCCCTGATTTTCCCGGATGGTCGACACCCAGTATATATATATATATATATATATATATGTAAAAGTTATGTGTGTGAGAGAATATAGTCTAGCATTGCATAGTGTAAAATAATTATCAAGAATATTTTCCTTGCCATACCATCACTATGTATACATCAAATGAAAGCACAGTCAAATATCTGTAAAATGAGCCCTAATTCATGAGCCTAGCTCAACTAGAACCAAAGTAATTGACAGTTAAAGTTATCTCAGCAGATTAAATTTAACGACTTTTTAGAAATTTCAAAAATCAATAACTCAAAAACAAATGCATTAAAGATTCTAAAAAAGTGCATGTTTATAGGCCTATTGATGAATAGTACAAATATACTAGATTTTATAAAAATAAAAAATGGCTGGGGTGTGAGCTTGGTTGATTTGACATGGAGTGATCCTATTAAGAGATTTCCCTGTATAATTAAATGATCCCAGTTGATCCTTAAGGTTTCATCACAAGAGGTATATAACTCTTTATCTACATTATATACCTAGACTTCCCTTCAAGAGAGTTAATAATTTATTTCAGCTTGGTATTGATTTTTTTTCGGATATAACTTAGCCTATTAAACTAATGATGAATTTAATGGAAAAAATAAAGTTTTAAATGAAAAAAAAAACCTATGTGTTGTTACCATAATAATCTTTGAAAAAATAAATACTATGATCAGCACTAGAGTTCGGAAACACGCCTGATCGACCCAGACTTAATTTTTCTGTACTATAAACCAAATACCATATTAGGTATGATTTTAAATAGAGCAAATATTACATGACATAAGGATACAAACATGATCATTTGCTACAAGTGGCTTGAACATACGCAAACCAGCTGTTAATATGATCTATCAAAGTATAAATATTTTAAAATTCATAACCACAAGAAACATGCTACTCTTGTATTTTTTAATTTGACACCAAAATGAATAAAATTTGTTAATAAATAATTAATCAATGGATATTTTCAGAAATTACAACCAAAATCAGAGCAACTCTTTAAGCGAAATAAAAACATCACTTTTTTCAAAATGGTTCTATTGAATCATTTATGCACAGATAAAGCTGGAAAC
>CABFVZ010001379.1:123107-164953 GCA_902151445.1 Timema monikensis | reverse complement strand
CCCCCCAAAGTTAGCTTTCACTTTTATATACCTACAGAAGAAGAAAAAATATAAAGCACATCTGAGATACAGGTGAGGATGCAGTGATATTCTCAAATTATATGATTTCACGTGGAATAAGCCAACTAGTAAAGCAGTCCAACCATCCAGTTCTCACCATCAAGCTCTCCATCCTTAAACTCATTTTCTCCCCGGGTGGGCTCCTGGTTCTCCTTGTCCGTTGTCTGCTGGTCTCCGCTGTCATTGTTATCGTTGGCAGTACCTTCCGCCAATGCCGCATCAATGTCGAATGTGGTCTTCTTCTTCTTTTTCTTCTTCTTGAGAGTCAGGTCAAAGATCTAGAACACAGGAACAAGCGCTGTTAGCAAGCTCACCTGTCATCCTTCTGCCCTCAAGAACACGGCGTGTCATTTATTTTAATATTTGTCCACACATTAAACAACCTGTTCGGGATGAGAAGGGTTTAATTTATAGAAAATGTATACACATGTGTGAAGAAGAGTGAAAAACACTTGCCTGGGATTCAAACCTCAATCTCCCTGTCATATAGCGAGAGTGACATGTTAAAAGCAATGGACCAGCGAAACAGGTGATGCGTAAACTGTTTGCTGGATGTTGATGCAACAGAACCTTATGTCAGTGTTTTATCTGATTGCCCCCCAGTTATTACTTGCCTAGAAAATTCTTGCAAGGATCGCTTGTCAAATAGGACCTAGTTGCTAGCTGAGTGCTTAAAATCTCGTTTTCCAGACTCAGCCTTACAAAAGGTAAAAACGTTCAGTAAACTATCAAAACGTTGATAAAATGTGAATAGGTCCACACTTTAAAAAGTTCAAACACAAAATTGCCTGTGATAACTGTTAATTTGTGTTTATTATTTTGAATAGTATTTTAACAAGGTCACCAATTTTGCAGATGCATATGCTAATTTAGACAAAAATGTTTCAATAGGTGCCAAGCAAATAGCCAGAAGAAGAATAGCGGGTCCCCAGCCAAACAATATTTTAGATTCCCTGACTTTTCCAAGTTTTCCAGAGCAAATATACTTTTTTCCAGACCACTATATCAATATTAAATATATTACGAACATCTTTTTTTTTAAGATCAAATATTAATATAGTTTTTTCCCCCTAGATGCATACACATTCTGATATTGTGCCAGTCAATAGGTTAAACAATATCCGCCTCCAGGTGGAAATGGGCTAAGTTAAAAATAGATTTCAGTAAAGTCATATTATGTGCCATTAAAACATTGCCTCGAGCAAGAACAATTTAAAATAATTGTGAGACAAAATCATTCTTAGTTTCTTTAACTTAAAATTTAATAAAATTTTTGTGCATGTGCATAACTATGGCTCAACTTTAGTTAAAGACACATGGTATAAGGGTGGAAAGGCATGAAACTCACCTGTTGACCTTGAGAAGTGAGATTAGTCTACTCAAGTCAATGGTGCGAAAGTGATTCCAAGTAGGTATTAAATGAAAGAAAAAGTGTAATTTTAACTATTGTGAAACAAAGTGTGTCTTTAGACAAAATGTAAAAATTTCAGAAATTTAATAACATTCCCTGACCAAGCAAATTCTCTGACAATTCCGTTTTCCAGCTCGCTTGACATCCTGTAATAGCAAGTAGGCCTATAATAAAGTGATATTTATTCCATGGCATTAACTCAAAAAGTTCATTGCTGTACTAAGAAACCTACGCCTATCTATAGCTAGTTCTATCCAGTCAACCGCATTACACCCTGGTCATGGTATTGACTCTTCCTCCCCCCCTCTCCAATATCCTCATCTCTCTTTGGACCAAATATAATCCAAGTACCTAGATTTTGAACACCCTAAATTTATTTTTATCGTGTAGGTAAGGGACTTCGCTTCGCAACCATGGAGTGGTAAAAATTATGATTTGGTGTATTTTGAGTTTTATATATTCCTTGAAAGTGGTTAAGATGTCAAAACTTAGCCATAGCAGCATGTATTTCCCGACTGAAGGTATTCTTTTCCTAATGTACACTCTATATTGTTATTGCTAGTTTGTTCCTAAATATTTAAATTAATTTTATATGTTGTTCGAAGCAATCTCTAAATTTTAAATTTATTTTCATTTGAGGTAATTTATTTAACGTCCCTATTTCTTCACTATCCTCTAATAAAATTGCTGGATTTCTTGCAACAGCTCCTTACTATTTACTACCTAAGTGATGCAGAATTAAAAAGTCCGTTGACTTGCCACCCTCAAAGCAACGTTAATTGGTTTGGTATTTAAACGATTGTATACCATGGATAAAATAAATATTTACATTAGTTATAAAACTAAGCTATCGATAAGAGAAATTAGATTTAGCATAGGGCATGACTAGAGCCTTTAAACAAGGCTCTAGTCATGCCCTAGTCATTCCAAATCTATGAACTTACCGTTTCCTCCTCTGCCATTTTCTTGTGTTTCGCAGTAAAGACACAGGCAAATTAACTTAACTAGATTCACAGAGTATTTATATATTATTTATATTTAATAACAATTATAATATGTTTCATCAGATATTGCATCAGCCATAAGATAAAATTTCTCTGCCTCATCGCCACATGTAAAACATGGACGGCAAAACAACCAATCAAATTTCAATAATGGACTTTGAATTCGATTTTACTGCTTCCTTTCGAATAGAATTCGTACTAAATATTTAAACACATGAAGAACGAGGCTGCGTATGATCATTCATCTGCGTTTTCAGCTGTCACTGCTCACCTATCGTGTCAAATTCCCGTTATTCATAAAATATGTAGCGCTTTAATTATTGATTTGCATTTTAAGTAAACCTGTGTAAAAATAAAATGTTTCTCAAAACTAGTCCAAACCAAGAGGTTAGTACAGGTTTCCCGCTAATTTGACATTATTTTGTATTGTTTTTAATTTGGTTCAAATAATTTCTGTTTTGTACGTCATAATATGTTGTATAAACATACTTATAGCTCTAAGTATTCCTTTGACTCGTTTTTTCTATTCATTTTAGGTTATGTGAGATTGTGGATTGTTGTGTCAGGACCTAAACGGTTGAAAGATGATGCCTAGCATGGCATTAGGTATCCCCAACGGCATTACCTCTTTAGGAAGCTTCATCCCTGAAATGGAGCAAATAATAAATCAGCTCGAGAGAGGAACCGTTGTCACAAAGTTCTTCCCTCGAAAGAGACCCGAAAGAAAAACTCTGATGATTCGTCGAGAGACAAGACAAGTTGTTTGGGCTCGAGCGGCCACCACAAGAAGTTTTGAAGGGGCTGGTAATGTGCGGCAGACATTTCTGAAATAATGTAAAACACTTTCTCTAAGAGTTGAGCAGAGCAAGTTGTGTGTTTTTCCAGGTGTTTCACACAAGCTGGAATTATTAGCACCTGAAAGTGCACTTGTAATGATGAAATTTTAATCTAATATATATATATATTTTTTTATTCTCACCAGGCCTAATGAAACTTTAACCTCCACTAGGATTAAAACCAATAAACCCAAGCCAGAGTATCAGACAACACTTTATTTAACAATCCTGCTCACAGCCGCGGTACACAATGAAAACCTATCATGCCAGGATCACGAACCTAACTTTAACTTAATGTAGCATTCACTTAACTTAAGAAAACAGATGTGTGATCACAATTTACATAACTTAATGTAGTAACTTGAGCCAAACATCTGCATTATAAGAGTATGTATTTTAATCTGTGATTTGTACTATATGTAAAGTGATGATGTATAAATGTTTACTGTTTTCTATCGATATAATAAATATTTATCACTAAACATTTTTGATAAATTGAGTTTTCATATTTTGATTTAATTATTTTGTTGCAATGTCCGATCATTAGAATTAAAGCTATAAAGAAGACCTTGATGATAAAACCAACAAATGAATTACTAAATATCCCTGTAGACGTCACTCCCATAATGATTGGCTGGCTAGACCACATAATACCCTTCTTGTAATGTTCACTTTATGTGAAATACCGCATAGCACATATATTAAGTTAAGTGAACTGTAAGTCAACATTAATTTAATTGCATTGTGATCGCTTCCAGTTAAAAACACAAGGAGAACCTTTACGTTAAGTGAACGTTAAGTTGATCGTGAACTTGGCATAAGTTTTAAAAGCTGCTAAAACTAGGTAGCTACTCATTGTGTTTGTCCAAGAGGTTTGTGCTAATTTCATACCAATCAAATTACTGACTTGTTTGGGTTTATGGTTAAGATGTGTTGCACTCGTTTATTTAAGTTTGTAAGTCAAGTTTGATGCTGACACTGTATTTATGTGTTTTTTTTAGTTGACTTGAGAGAAATAAAAGAAATTCGCATGGGTAAGAATTCCAAAGATTTTGAGAAATGGCCAGAAGAAGCTAAAAGAATGGAAAATATGAGATGCTTTGTTGTATTTTATGGTTTGGAGTTCAGACTGAAAACACTTTCAATATCAGGTAATATTATACATAGTGTAACATTCATTTTTGAAATAAACATGGCCATGAAAATGTTAAACTTTTCAACACAAATACAATAATTTGTGATGGAAGAGAGGGAGAACTGAGGTCTGTGGTTTTTTGTCATTTTTATTGGAAAAGTAAACACAATATTGTTTAACTAGATTTAGTATGTTTAGTTTAATTTCAACACAAATTTGATTTATTTTGGTCAAAAAATAGTTTTTTTTAATAAAAATGAAAAAATACTGACCTTAACTCGTGTTCCCTTCCCCCATTGTATTGTCACTTGTCAACACAGTAGGTGATAGGACTATTGTCACTTGTCAACACAGTAGGTGATAGGACTATTGTCACTTGTCAACACAGTAGGTGATAGGCCTATTGTCACTTGTCAACACAGTAGGTGATAGGCCTATTGTCACTTGTCAACATAGTAGGTGATAGGCCTATTGTCACTTGTCAACACAGTAGGTGATAGGCCTACTGTTTTTTTATCAACTCTCAAAAATTACCACAAAGTAATTTTTTCTGACAACAACTACACAATAATTTTCAAAAATCCTGTCGTATCACCCCCTGTAAGTGTGAAATGTTGGCAGCATTGTCGGAGAAAGAGTGCGAGCTGTGGTTGCGTGGCTTACGCTACCTTGCTCCAGACACTATCAAATCCCCATATCCTCTTCAGGTGGAACGATGGCTACGTAAAGAGTTTTACGCAATGGAAAACAACCGAGAGATGTGAGTATGATGCCATCCTGAGCTCAGATAGAGATAGTCCAATGTTCATAACAAGGGCCATATCTGACAGCCTCAACAATTGTACCAGATCTACTCTCATGTATTCATATCTCAAGTAATGTGATCCGTAGCTGTCACTTTTTATCAATATATGTAAAATAACAATAATAATATAATCAATGTTGACATTAAGCCAATATGTTTGTATTTTGTAAAAGTCCCTTCCTATAAAAATTGGACTATAGACAGTGAATGTAGGATATAATTCAGAAAGTGTTAGGTAAAGAAGAACAAACACACATTTTTTTAGTACTGCATCTTACTACTTGTTGGGTACCTCACACATACTAATTACACTAATGTGTTAGGTATGAAAAAGGAGTAATTTAGAGGAAATGTACCTGAATTTGTGTGGAGGAAGAGTGGAAAATCATTTAATAAAATTTATCCTCAATACACTCAGCCAGGATTCAAACTGTGATCTCTCCGTCATTGTCAGTCACAGTTTATTACAAGCAATTAATGTCTGCCCTGACTTGATACAGGGTGACTTTGAAAGACATGAAGGCGTTCTTGCCCCGGGTCAACTGCAAGATCTCGACAAGTCGCTTGAGGGAGCTCTTTCAAGAGGTGGACACCAAGAAAAGGACAGAGCTCGGCTTTGACGACTTTGCCACCCTCTACAGCAAACTCATGTTTGATGAGTCAGTAAGTGCAGCCTCCACATGGGAGTGTTTACATCAGAACTTGAATCTCTGATGGTTGAGAGCTCTACTATGCCAGGGGACCAATATCGAGTCAGCCTGACTGGTATGGTTTTATCATAGGTACCAGCTTCTTGTCCACACCATCATATACTGTCCGATTTAGATTGGAACTAACTTTTTTAATGTATTCATACATCAAGTATTTGGATCTGAAACTGTCATGTTAGATAGATATTATCAATACATTATAAAACAGCAATAATAATAATAATAATATAAAACGGCGCCATGGGGTAGTGGTAAGTGTTCTTGGCTATCAACCTCACCGTCCTGGGTTTGATTTTCGGCAGGTACCATGGGTATTTCTCCTGAAAGGGAGACCTCAACGGTCACCAGGGTCTGGTTATTTATGCTTAAGCTATGTTAAGAGGTTTCACTATTTCCACACCCACACACTCTTATCACCATAATATCATTTCATCTCATCGGGACATGAAAAGAGCCTCCACGGAAAGGATGTACAATTTGTGTATTCGGGCATCACTTGGGCAATGGTTCATAAATACCAGATACTCTTCTTGTATATCTACACAATAATAAGAGAGTAATATATTATCAATGCAGACCACAAGTAAAAGTATCTTCCTACCAAAATCCAACTGTATATTCTAAAATTTTAATTCACTACCCGCTCAGTAAAAATCTGCCCTTTGATATTAGTGTCTTACAGTGTAATGAGGTGGAGTGGATGGAACTATCTCAAGATAGGGATAGGTGGGTGTCTTGTGTTTCAAGCAATTTGACACATGAATTTTCAATAAAGAAAATGTTTGTAAGAACTATGGCGCGATGTTTCAGTCTTTCCGCGACAGTTTGGATGTCCACCCCCGCTACTCTGAGAACTTGAAGACTGTAACGCTCCAGGAATTCCAGAGTTTCCTGGTCAACGAGCAGCAGGATCCCCTGGGAAACGACGAACGAGAAGTGTCTCGCTTCATGAGGGACTACCTTCATGATCCCCAGCGCAATGTGCAGGAGCCTTATTTCACCATTGTAGAGGTAACAGACAGAACTTCCCAAGTTTCACTTTAATAGCAGCTTCAGTGCCTCACATTTCCATAGGGAGAATCTTATTTGACAGCTAGCACAGTTACGAGATCTACTTCCATAGGAAGAACCTTATCTGACAGCTAGAACAGTTACCAGATCTACTTTCATTGGAAAAACCTTTTCTGGTAGCTGGAACACTTAATATATCTACTTTCATAGGAAGAACCTTATCTGACAGCTAGAACAGCTACCAGATCTACTTTCATAGGAAGAACCTTATCTGACAGCTAGAACACTTACTAGATCTACTTTCACCTAGATAACAAAATGACAACGATTACGAATATCTCCATTGATTCATTAATTACTGTGTTCAGGCAGTTAAAAATAATTAGGAAGTCGTTAGGTTTATTTTGAACTGCTAGACACTTTTTTTTTATTAAATAAACCACATGTGGGAATTTATGCATGCATCACTTTGTCACAATGTATGTTACTATATTTACTTCAGTTGTTTTTAAACTTTTTCAAATATGTAGCTTAATTTATTTTCATCTCTGTGTTTCTTCATGTTGCTTAATATTGAAAATAAATGTTTCTAAGAATTTAAACTAATGTGTAACTGTGAAAGTGATGTGAAGATGTAAGTGTTAAGAAATGTATTTGTTCCTAGCTCTTCCTCCTTGCCTATCACTCACCTTAGATTTTTTACTCTCTCTCCTCACTTTTCCCAGGTAACAATATTTGATTGTAAACCCAAATAGTTTCCTAGTCTCCAAGAAATATATTTAAATAGTGTACAACTGTAGTGTAAGTGCTATCAAAGAAAGTCTACCTTGATAGAGACTTGGACGAGGTTTTGATACAAACACGCATTTATTTTTTCATCAAATATTGATAATAAATGTATTTCTCACCGGTCTCTTGTTTTTTGGTGAAGTGAAGTCAAAGTTTTCAAAGCTTCACACTTCATTAATGTCCAGACTGTAAGGGACTTTATGGGACTAGTTTTCAAAATGCAGTTTTAGCAATATTTTGTAAACAAAAGTTAAAATAGTTTTAACCTTCTTTTTTCTTTTCTAGTTTATGAGTTTTCTCTTTTCTAAACAAAATGAGATCTGGGACCAGCGGTATGATCTTGTGTACCAGGACATGAGTCGACCCTTGTCTCACTACTGGATTGCATCTTCCCACAACACGTGAGTAGGAAACCAGCGGTTTGAACTAGTTTAAAATTTGTTTGGGAGTTAGTCTTCATCACTGTTTCATATCTCTCTCTCTCTCTCACACACACACACACACACACACACACACGCACACACACAAACACACATTTGAATTGTGGTCATACAAGCCAGATTTAATGTCTCCATGGAATTGTACTTGAAAATATATGGGCAGATTTAAATGATTGATAAACAAGAAAGGTATTATTTACTATTATGTTTATTTGTTTTAACACAAGTTAGGCCACTTTTTTTTATGTTTTCACTTGCTGGAATTCTTATCTCTTGGGCCCCGATGTGAATGGTGGATTCATTTCATTCTTATCTTTTCTAATTTCATACCTTATCTTTTCTAATTTCATACCTTATTAATACCACATTTCAAATTAACTAGTATTTGAATCACCACCTATTCAGGTCTTATTGCTCAGCATCAAAAACTTGTAATGCCTCAGTGCCCTTGTCCACAAACTAGGCCAATTACATTGCATTAAAAAAAGGTAGTTAGTAAAAGTATTGGCCTTTATAGAGTGTGTAAAACCACCCACATTGTATCCAGTTGAAATTGAACCACACATTTTTTTTTTACATTCATTGTTGTTTCTAAATGATGGCCTGGGTCAGGTTTTATACAAGCCATAAGCTATTTATTTTTCATTACTGGTTTGCTAGGCCTGTCATAGCTCATATACCTTTTTAATCTTAACTTAAGGCTAGGACAAGCACATTTGCCAGTATTTGGCCGCAGGGGTTCAAAATATGTCCAAACGCACAAACGAGGTTTGGGGGAAATTTGGGGCAGGGAAAATACCCCAACAATTTTGTTTATGACATTTTTAGTACATTCTGATTCTGATATGGTTAGTTTCATTAATATGAAAAACTAAGTCCGATGACACTCAACACCCACACTATCAGTATGTGCTATAATGATATTGCTGGTGTAAGCACAGAGTTGTGTAGTCTAGGGGCTAATATAATGTGTCAAGAGGTTGAAATAAGGGGTAAAGGAAAAATATAATAACTCAACCTGACTAATGGCGTGATTGAGTGTTGAGTCATCAGTTACCTGCCCTACCACGGGTGTTTGGTAACTATAGTGGGCAGGCAGGGGAGGATGAGCGATGTTTTGTTTTAGTTTTAATTCAGTCATCCTTATATCGTGGTCTAATTACACGGCGATGTGCGCACTAGTTTATTTAAACTCGTGACATGCGTATTGTAATAAGTGTGTAGCCTTGAAATTGTATTTAGTGGACCTATTAGGGTTTGTACATTGTGCAATAGATAAATGTTTATAAAAACTTATAGATGGTTTAGTGAAACAAATGTTTATCATGTTGACTTTTAAGAGAAAACAAGACATCAACTGTGCTTATTGTGAATGACGTGGCAGACATGATAAACTCGGATATCACGTATCTAAAAAACATCCCCAAGAAAAACCTAGAAGTAAGGATCAAGAGAGTATTGCAAGTTTTGTAAAATGTAAATTATGTGATCAGAAAAAACTCGTCGTAAATAGCGATATTATTTCCCTAGTGTATTTGAGTGATAGACCTTGCAGTAGTGGTGAGTCTACGAAAAAGGAAAAGTCTATGAAAATCAACAATTAAACCAAGGCCTCCCGGAATCACACTCCATTACTTCTTACTCTCATGATGTAAAATTAAATGTTGGTACCGGTAAGCCTCCTGGTATCAATGAACAATTAATAACAATATGTAATGCACACAAGGAATTGAGAAGGTTGCCATTTCTGGGAAACAACTACATTTTTTATAAGGTAATTACTATTAACATAACTATGATTAAAAATGTTTAAATTTGAATTTTCCAAACTATGTAGTATTCCCTTCAACCTCTATCAAATATTCAATATTTTATTTTGAGTGCTATGGTTTTCAGGGGAATTTTTTTATGAAAATGTTATGTTCTGAGGAAATATTGGATCTCTGAACATATTCTGCACCCCTGCCTGGCCGTTATCAATGTGGGAGGGTAAACCCACATTTCACCAATGATGCATTTTTCAGCCATGCCGGGAACACGGTACAGACTGAGATAATGTTTCGGATTGAACCAAAGCATGGGATTGTTGTTGTCTCCATGTTGTTGTTGTTGTTAAGCAGGTACCTGACAGGAGACCAGTTCTCAAGCGAGTCGTCCGTTGAAGCCTATGTGCGTTGCCTGCGTATTGGTTGTCGCTGTATAGAGCTGGACTGTTGGGATGGTCCGGACGGAATGCCCTTCATCTACCATGGTCACACACTCACCAGTAAAATCAAGTTCATGGACGTCATCAAGACCATCAAGGAGCATGCGTTTGTCACCTCCACGTATGTTCACAACACTTTGACTGTGCTTTGAAAAAAATATCAACTTTGACTTTGGTTTGGAAGTAATATCAACTTCAATTTAGGTTTGAAAAAAATATCAACTTTCTCTTTGCTTTGAAAAAAATTTCGGTTTAATTTATGATTATTAAATTATAACTGTGTCTTCAACAGTTGCAAAACTTTGCGACTCAAATTATTCACGGCTAAAATACTCATTCATGTTCAACTATGGTCTTTACAAGCTGTAATGTGCATTACAAATTAATTTGTAAGTTATATGACAATATCTGGAGTAATTGAATTGCAGTTTGTGATAGTAACTGTATTCATCAATTTATATTGGAGTATTACTAACAGTTGTTCATCATCATCATCATCATCATCAACAACTGTTTCCAGTCTGTGGCCGGGTGCCCCCATCTTCCTCTTTACTTCCACCATTCTTCCTCCTATAATCACTTTCATTATTCTCCTCTCATTCACACACTTTCTGTTATCTGCTCTCCTAATCTCTTTCTTGATCTTCTTTGCAATCATACAAATACTTCATCTCTATCATTCTCCCTGAGATTCTTTCCTTTTCCACTCTCATTACATGGCCATACCATCTCCGCCTTGTTTCCTCTACTATCTCGTGTACATTATTCTGGCCTGTAGCTAAGTCTGTGTGATGAACCGAAATGAATCCTCTGCTTCAGATATCCTGTGATCCTGTCCATTGAAGACAACTGCTCGTTGCCGCAGCAGAGGAAGATGGCGAGTGCGATGCAGGAGGTGTTTGGCGACATGCTCCTGGTACAACCAGCCGAGAAGAATGAGACACAGCTTCCCTCCCCCCACTCGCTGCAGAGGAAGATCATCCTAAAACACAAGAAGCTGCCTGAGGGTGTAGACGAGGGCTCCTTCATGGTGCGCAACGATGAAGGTAAATATTGGTGAAGACACTTGCACCATTTGATGCAAGAGACAGACGTTTCACGGGACATTGTTTTACACACTGTCACATAGAACACTAAAGTGACTATCAAATCACATTTAAAGTTCATTCAATCATTTCTGAATACAGAGTATCATAAGGCATATAAGACAATGAGAATGCTAGTAAAGGCTCTAGCCAATAAATCTCACTAACACAGAACATAGATTCTGTTAATATTTGAAATTCCTTGGGTTAGCCCTACTTGTTCAGGTCCCTACCTCGTGGGCAATTTGTCAGGATGGCCTAAGTGCAGGGAGGGATTGAATGTCGGATGGGAGCATTGAAATAGCCAAACTTGCTGAATTTGTTATAAACGATAGTACAAGATGTGTTGTAGTCGGCTATAATTGATAAGTCTAAAAAGAGTTACTTGCCCAAGTCAGTCATTCTACTAAAGAGTCCTTCTGTATGTTAAGATAGGCAATCTTGAATTGGAGACAAGAGTGTACTCAAGTCGTGCCCCTCACACCCCTTTCTCCCCTCAAGCTGGTACTGTTCTAGTTTCAAACCTTCTTATAGTTTAAAAGTGTGTCTTTATTTAAACCTTTTTGCTTAGTTCCATAACACTGATAAAGATTGTATTTTTACTATGAACTATTCACTGTGTGCTATATGCTATTTGTTACTAGTTCTGCATGAATATAAACCCAACCTAAGTGAACTATCATTGTATCAAGGATTTATGTTGAAGTTCTGGTTGCTAGTTTTCTCTGGCACTTAAGTGAATAATATCTTGGACCTACTCTCAGTTTAATGAGAGCCAATCATGGATTCAAACCCAAATAATCAATGTTTATAAGGAACTTTATAAAAATATTAGATGGATCAACCAAACATTGAAACCACAAATGAGCAACCTGTAAGTGTTCCATTGTTTTCTCAGTACAGGTATATTAGTGGAAGGCAGTCCTGATTACAATCTAATTTATATAATCACTAAAAACCACCACCCAAGATTTGAACACGTACCCCTCTTAAGACATGTTCATTATCAGTCATAAGTGCGAGTAAGCTCTTGTTGTTGAAGTAGAACTCTGGTTGTGTCCCAGGTAAGGACATGGACCTGCGCAACACCGTCAAGAACGGGGTGCTCTACCTGGAGGATCCTGTGGACAAGGAGTGGAATCCTCACTTCTTCATCCTGACACAGAACAAACTGTTCTGGACTGACAGCGTCCAGGAGGGAGATCAGGAGGAGGACTTGGAGGGGGAGGAGGAGACGGGCTTCCACCGGCCTAAAGAGGTAACTCTTGTTATGTCTTTATGAGAGTTGGGCCAAATCAGCATTTTACAAGTTTGATTATTGGATTAAACTTACTCTTACAGTTTAATTCAAAATTCAAAATGGAGTAATCCATTGTTTGTGTTATTTGTACTCTCTTCTTCTTTGTGTTTGATAAAGGCAACAATGCCGAAATATTATTATATTTGTGTTTAAAATGTGTGTGTGACTACTTCTACTATAGAAGACAGAAGAAAGGAAGAAGATGTCACCTTTGTGCATTGGATTCTTCCCACATTCTTTCCTCTTTCCCTAGGTGGGCTTTCTTCATCAAATTTATTCTTAGTAGTTTATTTTTCCTTTTTCTTTAGTTTTATCAATTTCCTTTATCATAAAATTATCTAGCCATTGGGCCACCTCATTTTTGAATCAGAAATATATATATACATACACTTGTCGATGTTCAGGGAGTCCCGAATGATGAGCTGCACTTCAGTGAGAAGTGGTTCCACGGCAAGTTGCCCGGGGGGAGAGCAGAGGCTGAGGATCTGCTCCACGACTACTCCTACCTCGGGGACGGAACCTTCCTGGTGCGTGAGAGCGAGACCTTCGTGGGGGACTACTCGCTTTCCTTCTGGTGAGACTAACATCCTTTATATCTCTCCTTCTGGTGAGACTAGCATCCTTTATCTCTCTCCTTCTGGTGAGACTAACATCCTTTATCTCTCTCCTTCTGTTGAGACTAGCATCCTTTATCTCTCTCCTTCTGGTGAGACTAACATCCTTTATCTCTCTCCTTCTGCTGAGACTAACATCCTTTATCTCTCTCCTTCTGCTGAGACTAACATCCTTTATCTCTCTCCTTCTGCTGAGACTAACATCCTTTATCTCTCTCCTTCTGGTGAGACTAGCATCCTTTATCTCTCTCCTTCTGGTGAGACTAGCATCCTTTATCTCTCTCCTTCTGGTGAGACTAGCATCCTTTATCTCTCCTTCTGGTGAGACTAGCATCCTTTATCTCTCTCCTTCTGGTGAGACTAACATCCTTTATCTCTCTCCTTCTGGTGAGACTAGCATCCTTTATCTCTCTCCTTCTGGTGAGACTAACATCCTTTATCTCTCTCCTTCTGCTGAGACTAACATTCTCTCCCAATGACAACTTGTTGATGAGAATACTCACAAGAAACTGGGCCATGACCCTACAAGAGAATACAACAAGTTGGGCCATGACCCTACAAGAGAATACAACAAGTTGGGCCATGACCCTACAAGAGAATACAACAAGTTGGGCCATGACCCTATAAGAGAATACAACAGTGTCATTAAGAATATTTTATAAGTACATGGACCACATCAAGGCCCCTCTACCAAATCATTATAACTCCTTACACCACTAATCTAGCCCCACCCACTCTCTATCTCTTCTCCAAAATTCACAAAATGGAAAGACTTCCACCAGACCGCCCCATTGTCATATGCTTTGGGGCCCCCACTGAATGCATTTCAGCACTGATACACTCTCATCTTAAACCCCTGATCCTACAACTTTCCTCACACATTAAGGACACAAAACACTTTCTCCACTGCTTTCAAGACATTAAAAACAAAATACCCATCAATGCATTCTTGGCCAACATAGATGTCATTTCACTTTACATCAACATACCCCACATCCAAGGACTTAATGCTATGGAACAATTTCTGGACAAATGAGACCACCAAATTCTAGGCCATCCACCACCTAGAGGAACCCACCCGCCTCATACTTGAAAAGAACAATTTCCGCATCCTGGACAGACACTACCTTTAAATTCAAGAGCCTCATTGGGTACGCGTATGGCCCCCTCTTATACTAACCTCTTGGTGACCAAACTAACGAGCAATTTTGTGCGATCCAAACCCTTTCAACTGCTCTGCTGGATGAGATTTATTAGTGACATCTTCATAATTTGGACAGATTCCGAAACTAATTTAATACAGTTTCTGAACAGGTTAGATAACTGTAGCACCCTCAGATTCACGTGGAACATTTCACAACATCATGCCATTTCTTGGATCTGGAACTGAACCTTCACGAGGGAAACATAAGCACTACAGTCCACACCTAAAGCCACCAATCATTAATAGTACCGAAATTTCCAAAGCAACCATCCTCTTCATGTAAAACTCCCTCTATCCCATAGTCTAGCTACCAGGGCCAAACATATATGCTCTGAGGAAGAAGACCTTAATGAGCAATGTCAACAACTCTTCAAGGCTTTCACAGCCCGAGAATAACCTAAACACATAGTCAACAGTCAAATAAACTGAGCCCTATCCAATCAAGAGATTATCAAGAAACAACCTTACATTGACATACCGCTCACCACCCAGTATTATGAAGGACTAGACAAATTCAGATTCATCATAAACACAAGCTACAATATCCTAACGTCATCCTCTTTCATACAAAATCTTCTCAACAGTGCTCCAAAAATTACATTCAAACAGCCCCTAATCTTAGCAACATTTTGGTTCACCATAATTTGCCCAACCCAGCCACAAACAACAAACAACGTTAGTCCAAAGGTTCCTACCCTTGCAACAAACCTAGATGCAGTACCTACAAAATACACCAACCTTCCATCTCATTCAACAGCAGACTCACTTAAATGGCATACTACATTCAAATCTATTATGACAGCTCCACAGAAAATCTTATATACCATCTACAATGCAACTACTGCATTGCTGAATACATCGACCCCACCACAGGAACACTCAGACAACAAATGAATGGCCATTGTTTTGACACCAACCACAAAGACCCTGACAAGCCAGTTGCACTTCATACATGATTCAGATTTTAGTTTATACTATATACTAGAGTAATATGAGCCCTCCCCAATAGTTTCAACGTTTCTCAGCTTTGTAGGTGGGAATTTGCTCACCGATATATTACCAAATTCCGGCACCCTCAACCTTAGATAACCATCTCTCCTTTTCTCCCAAGCAGGACTACTCACACCAGTCAGTCATTTTTATATAAACAATAATATAAAATAATGACTTATAATTTAATAATTAAATATAATATAAATACAACATTATATCCATCTACCAAGAGTCAAGACCCAATTTTGAACAGGCAGCTATTGAATCCAATCAACAAATCAAGAAACAGGCAACAATAAAATTTAAGCTGCCATAGTCCAGTCTGTGTTTTATTCTTTTCTGCTGAAGAAGAGGACTTATGTACCCCTAAAATTATATAATTATGTGTTTTAATTGTGAACTTTGAGACCTACAGTTTATTGTTAAGTGTGTAGGCCTACCCTTTTATACTCTTTTCAATGTTTAATTTACAGTTCTTGAGGATAGCATGAGAGTAGCCCAATTGTTACTAGAGTTGCCTATTTATTCCCAGAGAGCTATATTTATCTGTTTTCCAGGCGTCAAGGGACATGAATCACTAGAGTTGCCCATTTATTCCCAGAGAGCTATATTTATTCTGTTTTCCAGGCGTCAAGAGACATGAATCACTAGAGTTGCACATTTATTCCCAGAGAGCTATATTTATCTGTTTTCCAGGCGTCAAGGGACATGAATCACTAGAGCTGCCTATTTATTCCCAGAGAGCTATATTTATCTGTTTTCCAGGCGTCAAGGAAAGGTGAATCACTGCAGGATTCGCTCAAAGCAAGACAAGGGTCAAACCAAGTACTACCTCATTGACACCAACTGCTTTGACAGCCTGTACAGTCTGATCACTCACTATAGGAACCATCCGCTCAGAAGCCAGGTACAGTCTATTTTGTAATGGGACCCTAGAAACACTCATATCCTTAAAGATATTCGAGATTTGTGAAAAGATTAAATTTTAAGATTTTTCTAAAAAGATATAGATGTTTTGTAATTGGTGGGAAATTTTATATAGCTTTAATGCTGCCTTTGGTTCAACCTCCATATAATCATAAAACAAACTTAACAACCACATAACTAAATGTAAGAATTCTGTAAATTAAAAAATGACATATGGACACGGGAATCGAACCCAGGACCTTTGGCTTGGTAGGATTCCCATGTCCAGGTGTCATTTTTCAATTTACAGAATATTATATCTAGATGGAGAGCCTCACTAAAAGCATAAATAATAGCTTTGGATATTTGATTCTCAAATGTATGAATGTTAAACTGAATCCACTGTAACCAAAACAATTAACATTTGGTTAATATTTCTAGTTTATATTATAGTCCTCTTTCCTCTTACGTTCATAATTTTTTTCCAAGGTCTGGATTTGCATTCGAGATTCAAATAAGATTCAAATTTGTAAAATAGTTCAACTGTATCAGCTCAGGTAGTAAGACAAGTAATATTAGTAATACTGATAAAAAAAAGTTTTTCTTAGCTCACAGATTTTCAAATCAGTAAAAGAGTAAACATTTTCGAATTTGGTGGGATTTGAATTGCAAATCCTCTAAGGGAGTGTTGGCCATTATCTAAAGCACAACACTCTTGGATATTATTGTGGCCATAATTATTAAAACATTGTGTTGATGTGGGAGACAATTTAAATCTTAAAAATGTTTTCAAAATCTATTCTACAATAATGATATTATATTAGTTTTAAAAAAAAGTGTCAAGTGTCAAATTCATTTGTTCTGGTTTGCTGATAACAGAGTTTGAATCCAATTCAGGTCTAATGACGGTGATTTTTCTTAAATGGTTTCTCACATTCTTTCCATGCATATGCTAATACATTTTCTCTCATTTTTACCTTTCTTGTTCCTAACACATTAGCGTAATTAGTATATTTGTGTATAATCTGAACAGGTCACTACGTGAGATGAGGTGGGAAAAATAGAGTTAAACCACACAATTATATTAACTTTAATGCTTTAATTTTAATTATTAATCATTACAAAAGTGATATTC
The DNA here is from genome assembly GCA_902151445.1 of Timema monikensis. Classification (NCBI taxonomy): domain Eukaryota; kingdom Metazoa; phylum Arthropoda; class Insecta; order Phasmatodea; family Timematidae; genus Timema; species Timema monikensis. Next base: position 147,309 of record CABFVZ010001379.1, on the reverse strand, counting down.
TGTTGAAAATGTAAGTGAGGGGATTGTTAACCTATTTTGTACAATTTAATATATTTTCATAAATTAAATTTTAGGCATCATTTTTGGAAATTAATTTTTCCAAAAAATCAATATAAATTAGTGTATTAAAAGTTACGCTATTTTTCTGCAGGAGTTCCTGATAACGCTGCAGGAGCCTGTTCCGCAACCCAACAAGCATGAAGGCAAGGAGTGGTACCACCCCCAGACCACTAGAGCGCAGGCCGAGGAAATGCTCAAGAAGGTCCCGTCGGATGGGGCCTTCCTTGTGAGACCCAGCGAGAAAGACGCATACTCCTATGCCATCTCTTTCAGGTGACATCCTCTTCCTTTCTTCAGTCATATACATATACTCATACAGTGAAACAAAAACAACAGTTTCCTATCATGTATTGACGCCTTTATCAAAAAAGAGAGAGAAACATTTTCGGAAGTTAGCTAAGTTTCGAGTTCGAAAATTTTAATTTTGCTATACATTGAAGAAATGTAGAGTATGATGTTACTCTGATGTCACTGCGTGCTCTTGAACTCTGGGCCCACCGTGTGTAGTGATAGAGGGCAGGTCACGCGATCTTGCTCTATGGCTTCCACACTGGTGGGACGGCAGTTCAACTCCAATCACTTTCATTGTGAGTCGAACATCATAGTGCTTGTTTGGACATGATATGAAAGAGTGGTATCGGACATTGTTCTTGTTTTGGATCAGCTCTCATTGTAACACAACAGAAACCTGTGGACTACAAGTGACTAAGTGGCTAAAAGGGTTTCGTGAACATGACCAAACTAAAATAGGGTTTCAAAAAGCTCTGTAAAGAGGTATAGGAAAAAATAATAGGGAATAAAATATGTCTTTAAATAATATATTATATTTAGAAGAAGGTACAGTAGAAGTAGAGGTGGATATAAACATATAAAAGAAACAAACACAATATGGCTTTTGCAATGAAAGGACAAACACAATTCACACTTTACGTTGCTGTCATTGGACAGAGAGGTAATTGCTGCCACTTTGTCCATTGGCAGCAATGTAAAGTGTGAACTGTGTTCTTCTTTTCATTGTAAAGACCATAATGTGTTCGCTCCTTTTTTATGTTTCTATCCACCTTTCCTGTACCTTCTTATAAATATAATACAATTACTTCATATAGCGAGAAGAGGTTTTCATTAAATCATATGATAAAATTGTATTTCCTTAGGAAGAAGTAGACTGAACAATGTTGCCATCTTAGTTGTTGAAGGATGAAAACTTTGCTGCAGTCTTGTGTGGATGTTAGGGGGTGTAATAGGGTTTAAGGGCCTTTTTATACAGGTGTTTAGTGACATGCGACACAGTGATGTCCATTCTCTAAATACACAGGAAACAACTAGTGCTTCTATACACTGCCGCGTGTCATATATGCAGTCTTGATCTGAAAAGTCGGTAGCCATAACCTAGAGAACGCCGCGTCAAAAATGACACAAGACAATACAAGATGCATTTTATACAGGCAGGCGTCATCCTTTGTGTCACTGTGCTGAGGAGACTCCAGGGCAACTAACCTCTCCGCCAAGTGTCTCAATATCAGTATCAGTGTATTTCTGTAGCAGGTACTGCGTTTTTTATTTGTGGTTGGGTATCTATTGTCTACCGCTTTATTTGTTCCTGAAATGGCAACACTTTGAGGACGATAACATGCGGATCCATCACAAGTGGTAGAAAAGAAGAGACTGGCAACCCTGGGCTCTGTTTTTTTATTTCCTCTCACTTTTTCTTGATGCACGGCATAATGCTGCTTGTATAAAAGCTAACGGCCATGACGTGTGTCACGCTTGTCGCCTGTCATTATCGCTTGTCAAGAAACACCTGTATAAAAGGACCCTTGATTAGGCTTGGTTAACAAATATTTAGGATGAATATAAGGTTTCTAGTGTTTGTGATCCATTGATGTGCCAGCTCCCATCTTATGTCTAACTACGTATCAGTTCTTAAAGTTGTGACTGTGGTTGTGCAGAGCGGAGAAGAAGATCAAACATTGCCGCATCAAACTGGAGGGTCGACTGTACACAATCGGAACTGTCCAGTTCGAGAGTCTGGTGGAACTAGTCAGCTATTACGAGAGGCACCCTCTCTACCGCAAGATCAAGTTGTGGTACGCAGTCAACGAGGACGTGCTCCGCAGAATGGGAATGGTAAGTCAACAAACAGCATGTTGATTGAATGGTACAGAGGGTGGAACAAGAGCGAAGGTCTCAAGGACTCAAAGGATGGACTTGGACTAATTCACTCCATCCTTTCTCTCATAATAGTGGGGACTGTACCTTCGTATCCTAGAATCCTTAAGGTCGTTTGGGATTGATGCTTACTAGGGGTTCAGCCCAATATGTTTATAGGACAAATCCACCAACTAGCTCCCAGAACGTAATGTGTATGTTTTATGATAAGAATGTCACCTTTGAGAAAAAGGGGATTTGATCCATCTGTACATATCAGGCATCAATATTCATTGAGCATGCATCGTGCCATCTTGCAATAGTCCATAAAGGGAGTTTCCTCACATGTAATCATCACTTTGGTTTGTCTAAGATAATGCAGGTGCACTTCATCCTCTTAAGTTATCCTCCCAAGATCTACCTCTTTAATCAAGTTGGTGATGAACATATTCATTAAAATAAAATTATGTTAGTAATATAATTTATTTCTCACCTTTCTATTAAGGTTATGTGGAATAGACCACTAGGCTAAATCATGGTTTAAATTAGGAGGGATAGCCAGCACACTTACCTTGGTGATACCGAAGTAGAAATTGTTTGGATATAACATTAAAAAACACACAAACACATTTTTAAGGACAAGCTTTCACTGTCACTGTTATGTTTCTGTATTCCTTTATTCAAGGTTATATTCACCCCCTAACAAGCCTGGTTAAGAAAGAGTAAGTTTGGATATTCTCATAAACTCTCATTTCTATAAAGTCAGGCGGGAGTAGTAGTGTGCACATCCAGTATTTAGGTTGGTGGTTAACCATCTCACTAAACTTCACTTTTAAAACATTTGTTGTAATTACACTGATATTATAACAAATACTTGCTGCAGGTGTATATTATAAGGCTGCTGTGGACAAAGAAACATTTCTCAGGCTATTTTACAGTCTTTATTTTATTTTACTAAAAAAACAATTGAAATATTCTCAATAATACTTATTCAATACATATTAATTTTCCATTAATAATTGACAAGCGCACGTGTTTACAAAATTGTTTTCCACATTTTATCAAACACACATAAATGTATTGAGCAATACTTCAGGTTTTTCACTCTTTTGTTGTTGTGATTTCATTAGTAAAATAATCCTTCAAATAATTCTAGGTACTATTTAGTCAGCTAGGCCTACTCTTATTTATAAATACATGTTCATACAACTTATCATGTAAGTTTTAAATATATTTTAGTTTATTACTAAAGTTTCACACTGCTCCCATATTTTACTAAACATACATTCACTTTTTAAATCAGTCATCCCCATAAGAAGAGCCTTCCTTATCTGATTGCTCAAAAATAGCTAGACCTACTTTTATAGCTCTGGGAAACCTCTTTTCACTGTTTGAGGTACATTTTGTTATATTTGGAAGAAGTTACGGGAGAAAGGGATAGAAACATATGAACAGGAACAAACACAATTTGACTTTTACAACGAACACACTTTACACTGCTGCCACTGGACAAAATCTATTGTTAACACTCAACCATGGGCATTGGGATGGGAGGGGAGCTTATGGGGGTTAAACGCCCCCCATCTCTTTTATAAATTTTCTGAAGTAATTAATAAGACCTTGAAGACGATAATTTAAATATTACAGTAAACAACATATCATTTGATAGGGTTAATGAATTCAAATATTTAGGAACAATTTTAACCAGCGATAACGATATTAGATTGGAAATTAGGAAAAGAATACAGTCGGGAAATGCTTGTTACTACTCTCACTAAGTTGGTGTGTCACCTGCTGTCAAGAAATGTAAAACTCATTAGAATACAGGTAGTCCCTGTTATAAGCGGTAGATGCGTTCCGGCAAAGTGCCGCGTAAGGCGAAACCGCGTGTAACGGGGACTATTTATAGCCTAGCGCGATAATGGCAAATAGAACATCATACAGCTTAGTATGTATTGATATTGATCAAGTAGGCTTACAGTATTGTACTGAGCACTGACCTTGAGGAGAAAACGAGACAACAAACAGCGCGCCATGTCATTACATACTAACTGTACACTCCAAACAATCACTGCTTTGGCAAAACTCAGCTCAAATACAAAACCTTTCAAGGACCTTTTTCATTCTTTTAAACCGTGTAAATGCAAAATCACTTAAAGCGGGGCCACAGATAACGGGGACTGGCTGTATATAAAGCCGTAACTCTACCGGTTGTTCACTATGAGTGTGAAACGTTGTCTCTTACCTTGAATGACAAAAACAAATTTAGGATATTCAAAAACCAGGTGCTTAGTAAGATATTTCGTCCAATAATGGATGACGATAGTGGGGAGTGAAGGAGGCTACACACTGACGAGCTGCATATCCTGTACTCATCACCAGACATTGTTAGGGTAATAAAACCTCGCAAGTTACTGTGGGCATGAACTGCAGCGTGAATGGGAGTATCTAGAACCATGTTCAAATTACTATCAGCTGGGGTACACTTGACCAGTTTTTAACTTCTTTGGTTAATAACTTAAAAACTATAAGAAATTCAAATTCTATATAAGATGATAATATTATATAATACAGATGATAAGATTGTGTGCTCATTATTTTTTTTATGTATTGTCTTGTGGTCAAGTTTATTCCGATCGGGGTAGATTTGACTGCAGAGTTTTCAAAATATTATAAAACATGACTATGATGATTTATTTGAATTTTTTTACAATCATCTATTAGGACAACATAATGTATAATATAAAGCACAATAACTGTGTAAATACTGATATAAATGCTTAAATAAATAAGAAAAGTTGAATTTTAAAAACTATATGTAACAAAGTTTATCATAAATTTGGTTTTTGAAAGTAAAATAAAAATCATAAATCTTGTCCATAATATTGGACAATAAGGCCATCAAAATTTACTGCAAATTTCATACAAACTCCCCTTCGATCAATTGCGGGTTCCGTTAAAATCCTCACAACATCAGATTTGTCTACAATATCAACGTTGTCTTTAGCTGGCCAAATAAACCTATAGCTCTCGGCCTCCTTTTTCAAGAATTTACTTTTAGTCCATCTGGTGAAGTGTCTAAAATTTGGCCAACATAATGCTTAACATATTTTTACCTTCATACTTGATGACCACTCAATGCCAGGATATCATTTAAAGCCTTTTCCCTTCTACTGTAAACTCATTCTGATCTGTAATACTCATTTACCATGTTTCAAAGTTCCTTATTTCTGTATCTTAAATTTCTTCATCAGTTTCCCATTCAACTTTTCTCTTAATCCCTTTTGATGTGGTTGGTTCATTTTCCAGTTTTTGTAGGGTATCATCCCATGCTACAGAACGGCCTGGCACAATAATATCATTATTTTTTTTTCTTAATGTAGAACCGCTTGAATCAGGCTGTCGCTGGTTTTGCAAATATGTAAGTAGAGCATTTGGTACATCATTTGCAGATAGAAGTTCCTCAATTTCAGAATAGATTATGGCCAACTCATTTGGGACTTTTTTTTTAAAAAAGCCTTTCCTTACACAATGGGATTATACCACAAACTGAAAATCCACTTTCTATATTAGGTTTTATGTTTGGTGCCATTTCCTCAAGTAGCTTCTTAATGAGTGATGGAAAAATGATTTACTTACAGCAGAACATTTTGTATCTCTTTTCTCCACACTTGAAGAATTCCTTGCCATGATTTTTTATGAGCCCAGAAAAACTCACATTTAATGGTTGACACAGGTATTTTGCATTACGAGTCAAACATATGAAACATATGTCTTGCTTTTTACACAGAGTGAAGTGGGAGGAGAGGTTATCTCCTATCAAACACTTTGGGCCAGGAATATTTAAAGCGTGTATCTCCTATCAAACACTTTGGGCCAAGAATATTTAAAAGTGTGTGGCAAAAAAATTGTTTTAAACCAATCTGTAAAATAAGTAATGATTTGAACAATTGTATTGATAACCTCATTGACAACATTTCTCTGTGCAACAAGGATCTCCTTTAGGACCACCTAATCTCCAAGAATCCCATTTAATATTGTTGGCAAGGCGTTGGGTTAGCTCTTACGGTAACTATTCTGTTTCATAAAACTGAAATAAATAAAGGGATGGTCAAGTTTACCCTTTTTAGAAGCATTGGTCAAGTTTACCCCAATATTGACTTAAGTTTCTCATGTTTTATTCAATCCTAACATATTTGGACTAAACATTTTTATACTATTAGGAAAACCGTATGATTACCTTAGCAAAGTATGCATCTAATTATTTTCTGGTTTTATAACATTCAAAATAATTTTAGATACAGCTAATGACTAGATTTTTACCAATATATACTTTGAATAGATTTGAACAATGTGTTAGTTTATTTTTTATTTCAATTATCAATTACAATATTTGCATTATTTCATTACTGAATTAAAGGTATTCATTCAACTTTGCATATATAAATATATATATAATTTAATATAATATATCAATTAACCAATGCATTGGCTAAGGTGAACAAATATTTTTTTTAAGATTCTGGTTATGTTTACTCCACCAGTCAAGTCTACCTCAGTTGATGGTATTGAATGGCAAACCCATTGCGAAAAGACCATTGGGAAGACACAGATGGGAGGATAACATTCGAATAGACCTGAGAGAGATAGGGTGTAATGAGATAGACTGGATAGAACTAGCTAAATATAGGGATGGGTGGCGTACTTTTGTGAGCGTGGTAATGGACTTTTTGAGTTCCTAATGCCATAGAGTAAGTAAGTATTAAACTTCAAATAACTTATAGAAGCATCCACTTTTTAAAAGTTTTCCACTCTAAATAGTTTCTGGTGAATATAATTATAAAGACTATTTTGGTGAGCACTTCTTGAAATACCTTTTAGAAGCATCAACATTTTCAAAAACTTGCCAAAAGAAGACTACTTCAAATAGGTTCTAAGAGTATCCATATCTCAAACACTTTTGGGTAACCAATATTATAAATAATTGTTAAAAAAATAAAATTCTCAGAAATTCTCCAAGCAAAGAACCCTACAAATAGCGTATAAGAGCATCTTTTAACATTAACTCTCTGTCCAGTGGCAGCAGTGTACATTGCAAAGCGTGAACTGTGTTTCTATTTGACTATTTCATACAGGATAAGAGTCGAACACTTCCCAAAAATAAATATAGTTCAATACACATTGTTCAATATTACAGTCCAATTTTAATAGGCAAGGCCTTATCTGACAGCTAGATATACTTTCATGTGTTCATACGTCAAGTAATGTGATCTGCCGCTATCCCCTTTAGATAGATACAGTGGATGGAACCTGACTAATTCGAACTTCCATAATTCAAAATAGTTTTTAGTTAGAATTTTTCGCCTGGTCCTGTGAATTTTGTATTAAAACAATGTTAAAAAAATCGTGGATAGTTTGAATTATGTTTTTGTTAATTCAAACTTTTCGTAAGTTGTAATGTACTGTGCAGTATTGTTTTCCTACTTCTAGTTGCGGTGCTGTGTTGTTCTATTTTTGGAAACAGGGAAGGCTACTCCGTTAGTCAAGGTCGAACCTCTCGAGCGGCTATGTGCGCTGTTCTTAGCGATTCGGCCGTAGCGATATTCTTGTGACATATTAGTTTATTTTGTTTTGTTGTTTAGTTTTTGTTTTGTTAAGTACATACTGTACAGTAGTGTTTGTTTGTGTGTGTGTGTGTGTGTATCGTGATGTCACTGTCCAATCAAAGTCCTATATAAATCATTAACTTTGGCCGAAAAAGATGCGGTGATAAAGGAAGTGGAGAAGGGACTTAAAAATAAATCAGAAATTGCAAAGGCCTTCAGAATTTCCCCTAACACACTTTCAACATTTTTAAAAACAAATAACAAATTTTAAGCAAGGAAATTGAGAGGACAAGATAGGAAAAGATTAAGAGGACCGGAAAACCCATATGTGAGCAACTGTGTACTGAAGTGGTTCAAACAAGAGCGAGACAAGAAAGTCCCAGTGAGCGGCCCTCTTCTTAGAGCAAAGGCTGAAACAAACAATTTGACAAACAAAATCGAACAATCCCTTTATTCATTGACAATTTCACTGCTCATAACAGAGTTCCCCTTTTGGAAAATGTAAAGGTTATTTTTCCCCCGCCAAATATGACATCGGTTAATCAACCCATGGACCAAGGAATAATTAAGAACCTAAAACATTTCTACAGGTGATTGTTGGTCGAAAAAATTCTTACTGGAGATTTGTCTACTCAGAAAATTTCGCTTGACGTTCTTTAAGCCCCAAGAATGTGTAAGCAAGCGTGAGACCAAGTGAAAGTTGATACCATTAAGAACTGTTTTAAAAAGACTGGCCTTATCAAGAAAGAAAATTATGGAGAAACTGTGACGGAAGCTGTAACAGTTATTAACAACTAGGAGGAAGTTACTCTTGATCCTGCTATTTCTTATGTTGACTTCGTCAGAGTGGATGAAGATGTAGCAGTGTGTGTGGTGAAGTTACTGATGCGGACATCGTCGCCGAAGTTCTCAACAATAACATCCAGGCTAAGGATGGAGCATCTGATGATGAAGAGGACAATTCTTCATTAATTCAGGAAAGGCCTATCCCAGGTGTGGCAGAAGCCATAAACCATATACAAGAACTCGGGCGTCTTTTTGAAAGTCACAACAATGTAAGTGATTCAATTTTCCAGTCAATAAATCAATTCGAATCATACACTATGACTGAAGGACTTAAATCAGGAAAACAGATTAAAATATCTGACTTTTTAAAGAAATTGTGAACAGATTATGTCCAAATACGTTAAATAAAGTTTTTGAGCATGGTTGCAAACCTAATCCCTTGACTTACCATTTAACCTGGCTATGTTTTACACCAGGGCTACCATTTAAATTCACGTCAAAATACTTGATGCACAAGTTAATTTAACTGATATAACTTCTAAATATATTTGACATTTCATTGACCTAAACAGCATTTTTATGTCATGCTAAACTATAATTTTTTCTCCTCCCTTCTCCCATTTACATTCTTCCTTCCTCTCCCGTTACCTCTTTCTCCCTCCCATTTACCTTCGTTCTACCTCCACTATCACCCCTCTCTCCTAGCACTTCACTCAGAATTTATATTTATCTCGCTTTCTCTCCTTTATCACTTTATTTTACTTACTTCACTCCCCTCCCACTTATATTATTTCCCTCTTCTTCTACACTGTGCGTGTTTTTACCATATCATATTATAACTATTGTTGACAAAGATTACTTTTCTGGACTGTATATACTTTGTTCAAGAAAAATCAAATTTATACATAACATATAATTATTTATAAAGCAAAGTGTTGATTTACTCCATAAACTGTTTATTTTCCTCAATCCTTTTTTTATTTAGTTTGTTTGATTGTCTGAATCACTACTGTTAAAAAACAGCTATCACTTTCAGAAGGCCTATCTATGTTATTATTGCCGACACCGTTTGTTAATTCTGCACTTTCACTATCATAATCATCAGAAAAATCTACATCCTCATTATCACTAGTATCTAATAAATTATTTTCATTGTCAGAATCACAAAGTATCGATGTCACTTCTTCGTCAGTTTGCCAGTTTTTAGGTTGAGAAACTTTCTCTTTACTAATTGAAGCCATTTCCTAGCTTGACTGTACTTATAATTGAGTAACTGCCATCTTTGGAAGAACACCTGCTATTCACCGGGGAAAAAATAGTTAGAAAAATAAGGAATAAAATTGCCAAGTTATATTTATAATACTCTTGCCATCAATGGCAGTAACACCTGCAATTTATGAAAGAAATACGAAAGAAAAAAACTCAAAAAATACACACAATAAACTTAATGTTTGTCTGAAATATAAGGAATAAAACCGCCATGTTTAATCCATATAGTTCCTGCCATCATTGAAGTATAAGCAAGAACACAATGTGCGAGCCCTGCTCGTCAAAGTATCTGTGTGGCATACTATGTTATGACGAGCCCTGCTTGTCAAAGTACGTCCAGAGGTTAACTGTGTTTCTTTTCGATTCCTTTTAAGAAACTTATTTTTTAGATGATTCAAATTTTTTCCTGGTTCCTTCAAGTTTGAATTATCCACGTTCCACTGCATTACTAATATACATGACATAATAATAATAATGATGATAATAATAATAATAATAATAATAATAATGTAGTAAAATGTTAGTTATTTATGTTGACTGCAAACCAATGTGTTTATGTTTTCTAAAAGGCCCTTTCTATGAAATTTGGACTGTGGATTGTGTAGCATCTCCCCAAGTCTGAGATTCCAGGAAAATTCCAGTATGTTGGAGTACACTATGAAAGATGGTTTTCTCGACTTTTTCCTACTGAATGCTGATGTATTTTATTCTCTTTACCCTTCTCATTTTATCCTTTAAGTTATATAAGTTTTCAAGTTGATTATAGTCAATACTGGCACTACATCTCACTAAAATAACATCAGCCACTTTTGTTCTTCCAGTCTCACACATGGAGACAGCTTTCCCTACATGTTCCTGGAGTAAAACATGTTGATACATGTCTCACACATGGAGACAGCTTTCCCTACATGTTCTCCAAGTAAAACATGTTGATACATGTCTCACACATGGATACAGCTTTAACTAAATGTTCTTGGAGTAAAACATGTTGACACATATCTCACACATGGATACAGCTTTAACTAAATGTTCTTGGAGTAAAACATGTTGATACATATCTCACACATGGATACATCTTTACCTAAATGTTCCTGGAGTAAAACATGTTGATACATGTCTCACACATGGATACAGCTTCCTATCCCCTACATGTAAAATTAAAACATAAGTTGGCAACCAATATACACTCACTTAAAAGTGTGTTTATTAAATGTTAAGATATTCTATTTCTCATTTGTCATAGACAATGCTAGTTGAAACCTATTGTTTGTATGGCCTGCCATGGGGCAAAGGCAACATAACTGATCTCACCATCTGGTACGGAACGTACTGGTGACTCACGTATTGCGGCCGATAGTGGTGCTGTATGTACAGTGGTGTCTGGTGGTACCTAAAGGGCATCGCTATCTTGACATATGTTGGCATGGATTGTATAGGCTGGTTGTATGATTGGTACAAGATACTCATGGGGTCTGGTTGTGTTGTTGCTCCAGTCTTGGGGACCGCTGTTGCAAAGCTGTCAAACAACATCTTCTCTTTGGTGGGTTTCAGTGAGATTTCAGGACTTGGTTTCTGTATGGTTGTCTGTCCTGTGGTCGAGTGGTCTTTCTGAGGCTCTTGAGAATGTTTCTGGTCGTAGGTCACTTTATGGTACACCTGGTGAGGTTCCAACAAAGGAGGGATGGGCTTGCCATATTGGGGGTAGTGTATCTCGGAAACAAGTTGAAGATGGGGGAGGTTTGGTTCAATCAGAGGCAGGGAATTGGGGGCCAATGCCATGAGCTGATCTAAGTTTGTAGTCAACGGGTACTGTAGAAATGCGGCGATTTGCTCAGTTTCGTCTACTGAGTCTTCAGTTTGTTCCTCAATGATTGTGTGCGAGATGTGTTTAATATCTTCCTTCTGGCTCTCTTGGTATTTAAGAGGGTTTTGATGTGTCGGAGGGGGTTGTAAGGGTGTTACTGGTCCATCTTGCGGAGCATTATCAACTGACAAAGAGGTCGGACTAGTGAATGTCATGTTGCACAGGATCTCATGCTCATGTTGCGACTTTGTGGTGGTCAGCTCTGATGATGATATATGATCCACAACTTTGTAGTAACCAGGAGTGGATGTATATTGCATGCTTTGAGCCGTGTTGGAACTCGCGCTGTTTTCATTCGCCACCTGTGTGTATTGGTCAATGCTGTCTTGTGTTGGATTTGTCTTGTTAGGTTGTATGATCTGTAAAGAGTCCCTGTTATCATTGATACCTCTCTCTCGGTACGTGCCATCAACGATGAAGAATCCTCCTCCATCCGCAAGGGATGTATCTCTGTTTTTCCTGGAGCCTGAAATAACTGTAGAGTTGTCTTGTGGGACAGAGTACGCCTGGGCTGTGTCGTAGTCGATAGATGGTTGACTGCTTCCGGCTCTGTTCAGGTCAACAAGTGGATGTTCTTTCTCCTTCACCTGCACATTGGGTGTGTTCATTTAGCTAGGGAGCATTGGGTGTGTTCAGTTAGCTAGGGAGCATTGGGTGTGTTTGGTTATCTAGGGATCACTGGGTGTGTTTGGTTAGCTAGAGATCATTGGGTGTGTTTGGTTAGCTAGGGAACATTGGGTGTGTTCAGTTAGCTAGGGAACATTGAGTGTGTAAGGCTATCTAGGGAACATTGGATATGTTAAGTTGGCTAGAGAACATTGGGTGTGTTCAGTTAGCTAGGGAACATTGGGTGTGTTTGTTTAGCTAGGGAACATTGGGTGTGTTTGTTTAGCTAGGGAACATTGGGTGTGTTTGGTTATCTAGGGATCACTGGGTGTGTTTGGTTAGTTAGAGATCATTGGGTGTGTTCAGTTAGCTAGGGAACATTGGGTGTGTTTGTTTAGCTAGGGAACTATTGGGTGTGTTTGGTTAGCTAGGGAACATTGAGTGTGTTCGGCTATCTATGAAACATTGGGTGTGTTCAGTTAGCTAGGGAACATTGGGTGTGTTCGGTTAGCTAAAGAACATTGAGTGTGTTTGGTTAGCTAGAGAACATTGAGTGTGTTTGGTTAGCTAGATAACATTGAGTGTGTTCAGTTAGCTAAGGAACATTGGGTGTGTTTGGTTGGCTAGGGAACATTGGGTGTGTTTGGTTGGCTAGGGAACATTGGGTGTGTTCGGCTATCTATGAAACATTGGGTGTGTTCAGTTAGCTAGGGAACATTGGGTGTGTTCGGTTAGCTAGGGATCATTGGGTGTGGTTGGTTATCTAGAGAACATTGGGTGTGTTTGGTTAGCTAGGGATCATTGGGTGTGTTTGGTTAGCTAGAGAACATTGGGTGTGTTTGGTTAGCTAGGATCATTGGGTGTGTTTGGTTATCTAGGGATCATTGGGTGTTTGGTTAGCTAGGGATCATTGGTTTTTTTGGTTATCTAGGGATCATTGGGTGTGTTTGGAAGCTAGGGATCATTGGGTGTGTTTGGTTAGATAGAGAACATTGGGTGTGTTTGGTTATCTAGGGATCATTGGGTGTGTTTGGTTATCTAGGGATCATTGGGTGTGTTTGGTTATCTAGGGAACATTGAGTGTGTTTGGTTATCTAGGGATCATTTGGGTGTGTTTGGTTAGCTAGAGATCATTGGGTGTGTTTGGTTAGCTAGGATCATTGGGTGTGTTTGGTTAGCTAGGGATCACTGGGTGTGTTTGGTTAGCTAGGGATCATTGGGTGTGTTTGGTTAGCTAGGATCATTGAGTGTGTTTGGTTATCTAGGGATCATTGGGTGTGTTTGGTTATCTAAAGAACATTGAGTGTGTTTGGTTAGATAGATAACATTGAGTGTGTTTGGTTAGCTAGAGAACATTGGGTGTGTTTGGTTAGCTAGAGAACATTGAGTGTGTTTGGTTGGCTAGAGAACATTGAGTGTGTTTGGTTAGCTAGAGAACATTGGGTGTGTTTGGTTAGCTAGAGAACATTGAGTGTGTTTGGTTAGCTAGGGATCATTGGGTGTGTTTGGTTAGCTAGAGAACATTGGGTGTGTTTGGTTAGCTAGAGAACATTGGGTGTGTTTGGTTAGCTAGAGAACATTGGGTGTGTTTGGTTAGCTAGGGAACATTGGGTGTGTTTGGCTAGCTAGGGATCATTGGGTGTGTTTGGTTAGCTAGAGAACATTGGGTGTGTTTGGTTATCTAGGGATCATTGGGTGTGTTTGGTTAGCTAGAGTACATTGAGTGTGTTTGGTTAGCTAGGGATCATTGGGTGTGTTTGGTTAGCTAGGGAACATTGGGAGTGTTTGGTTAGCTAGGGATCATTGGGTGTGTTTGGAAGCTAGGGATCATTGGGTGTGTTTGGTTAGCTAGGGATCATTGGGTGTGTTTGGTTAGATAGAGAACATTGGGTGTGTTTGGTCAGCTAGAGGACATTGAGTGTGTTTGGTTAGCCAGAGAACATTGAGTGTGTTTGGTTAGCTAGAGAACATTGGGTGTGTTTGGTTATCTAGGGATCACTGGCTGTGGTTGGTTAGCTAGAGAACATTGGGTGTGTTTGGTTAGCTAGAGAACATTGAGTGTGTTTGGTTATCTAGGGATCATTGGGTGTGTTCGGTTAGCACTAATATCCTTGGAGTGTTTAGTTGCATGTAAATATAAAACTATGTGAACAAGTTTGTAAAAGTCTAATTATATTCTCTTTCAAGCACAAACAATAACAGAGTTTGCTCTTTACTCAGATACATTATTTGCTCTTTTTAAGATATTTATGAAATTGAGTTACCTATAACCCGGTTTAGTGGCCAAACGGTCTAAGGCGTCATTCTAGTGTTGCACTGACTGGCTGATGACGGGTTTATCGAGGTTTGAATCCTGGTCGGGTCTACTGAGGTTGGTTTTTCCTAAATGTTTTTCGCTCTGCTTCCTCACAAATGCGGGTATATTACTTCTAAAATGCTTCCTTCCTCCTCCCTACCCTCTTGGAGTAATTATCATATATTCTTGTACCTGAACAGATAGTCACAGCGATTGAAAAACAAAGTTAACTATAGAATTATATCCATATAAACTGTTATTTAAACGGTTCATTGAAGCATCTTCCTGTACCCAGGGCGTTCTTTGTGAGCGCGAGATTGTATCAACATAGCCATCCATTATTGATATTATCACAACTTGGATGTGAACATTGGTCCTCGAGAATAGATCTATTGTTATCCTTCATACCCAACTGGAACTCACTGCCTCTGTCTGCTTTGAACGAGACAGGGTACTTCGCCCTGGTATCAGAGCCCCGGGGTGTCTCCTCGTGTAAGACGTACTTAACTATGGGCCCCACATACGCCGGATGTTCCGGTCCATTCATGTTTTATTTCCATTCTAATAAGTTACGCTTCTCTGATCAATCTACCCTGTCCTCTACCCCCTGAGCAACATTGGGGTCTCCCTTCACCTCCGACCTGACATGAGTGTTTTACTTCAAAGTCACCCTTTCTCCTGGTTACTTGTATTAAGTAACAGCTGCAGAACCAATGGTTCGGAGTTTGAATCCGAGTAAAGTGTTAGCTTACTGAGAATTGTTGGACCAAATCTAGTAGAAGAAGAATGTTCATAGACGTATGTGTGCATTTTTATTGACATAAACTAGAACAAAATGTGTACATTTTACAAATATTTGACCTTGTCTAGTTTGTAGTGATGTGGACTTACCTCTGTATCCTTGTCTTGTGAAAATGCTATCGTGTCCTGTATAGCACAAGTGAGTGTTCCAATAAGCAACACCAGCAAAACCTGTCAATCAAAACACCAGCATTACCACTCACACGTAACAGTTTGGACCATAACTTGGCCATTAACTGCCTATTATGTTCATGAAATATCGGTAGGGTACTAATACACGACTGAACTATCCATAGACTACTAATACAAGACTGAACTATCCATATACTACTAATACACGGCTGAACTATCTATATACTACTAATACACGACTGAACTATCAACAGACTACTAACACAAGACTGAACTATCCACAGACTACTAATACACAAATGAACTATCCTTGTACTACTAATATACGACT
This sequence comes from Timema monikensis, assembly GCA_902151445.1. Classification (NCBI taxonomy): domain Eukaryota; kingdom Metazoa; phylum Arthropoda; class Insecta; order Phasmatodea; family Timematidae; genus Timema; species Timema monikensis. The sequence goes on along the minus strand of CABFVZ010001379.1, from coordinate 131,410 downwards.
GAACTATCCACAGACTACTAATACACGACTCAACTATCCACATCTACTAATACATGACTGAACTATCCACAGACTACTAATACACGACTGAACTATCCACGTACTACTAATACACGACTGAACTATCCCCGTACTACTAATACACGACTGAACTATCCATAGACTAATAATACACGACTGAACTATCCATAGACTACTAATACACGACTGAACTATCCATAGACTACTAATACACGACTGAACTATCCATAGACTACTAATACATGACTGAACTATCCATAGACTACTAATACGACTGAACTATCCATAGACTACTAATACACGACTTAACTATCCATAGACTACTAATACACGACTTAACTATCCATAGACTACTAACACAAGACTGAACTATCCACAGATTACTAACACACGGCTGAACTATCCACAGCTACTAATACACGACTGAACTATCCATGTACTACTAATACACGACTGAACTATCCATATACTACTAATACACAACTGAACTATCCTTGTACTACTAATACACAACTGAACTATCCTTGTACTACTAATACACGACTGAACTATCCACAGACTACTAATACACGACTGAACTATCCATGTACTACTAATACACAACTGAACTATCCTTGTACTACTAATACACAACTGAACTATCCATGTACTACTAATACACAACTGAACTATCCTTGTACTACTAATACACAACTGAACTATCCATGTACTACTAATACACAACTGAACTATCCTTGTACTACTAATACACAACTGAACTATCCATGTACTACTAATACACAACTGAACTATCCTTGTACTACTAATACACAACTGAACTATCCATGTACTACTAATACACAACTGAACTATCCTTGTACTACTAATACACAACTGAACTATCCATGTACTACTAATACACAACTGAACTATCCTTGTACTACTAATACACAACTGAACTATCCATGTACTACTAATACACAACTGAACTATCCTTGTACTACTAATACACAACTGAACTATCCTTGTACTACTAATACACAACTGAACTATCCATGTACTACTAATACACAACTGAACTATCCTTGTACTACTAATACACAACTGAACTATCCATGTACTACTAATACACAACTGAACTATCCTTGTACTACTAATACACAACTGAACTATCCATGTACTACTAATACACAACTGAACTATCCTTGTACTACTAATACACAACTGAACTATCCATGTACTACTAATACACAACTGAACTATCCTTGTACTACTAATACACAACTGAACTATCCTTGTACTACTAATACACAACTGAACTATCCATGTACTACTAATACACAACTGAACTATCCTTGTACTACTAATACACAACTGAACTATCCATGTACTACTAATACACAACTGAACTATCCTTGTACTACTAATACACAACTGAACTATCCATGTACTACTAATACACAACTGAACTATCCTTGTACTACTAATACACAACTGAACTATCCATGTACTACTAATACACAACTGAACTATCCTTGTACTACTAATACACAACTGAACTATCCATGTACTACTAATACACAACTGAACTATCCTTGTACTACTAATACACAACTGAACTATCCTTGTACTACTAATACACAACTGAACTATCCATGTACTACTAATACACAACTGAACTATCCTTGTACTACTAATACACAACTGAACTATCCATGTACTACTAATACACAACTGAACTATCCTTGTACTACTAATACACAACTGAACTATCCTTGTACTACTAATACACAACTGAACTATCCTTGTACTACTAATACACGACTGAACTATCCACAGACTACTAATACACGACTGAACTATCCATGTACTACTAATACACGACTGAACTATCAACAGCTACTAATACACGACTGAACTATCCACATACTACTAATACACGACTGAACTATCCATGTACTACTAATACACGACTGAACTATCTATATACTACTAACACACGACCCTGGCGTTGGTTCAATAACGTTGTATTCACCTTCCACTCCAGACACTGACGACGCGATGTCGCTCCTTCCATGGCTGAAGCTGTACTAACCACTCCTCTGTCCGCCCCTACATATACATCCAGGGGTAGCTCGGGTGGGGAGGGGCTGGAACTTGCCCGGACAGTTACACCTTTAATTATCTACATCGTGCACCAGACGGTGTCAGAAATGGTGGACTCTCTTCTAGTGGTGTTGTGGTGAACTAATCGCCTAGACCCTCGCTTCCCTACTTAGTTCGCTAGGATAAGAATAATAACGATTTGATACCTCAGGGTTTCGAACTAAAGTCTTTTAAGCTCAACCACTCAACTCTCACACAAGGCCCACAAATTGTTATAAAGTACCGATCCCCAAATTTACATTAATATCCCCAGTAATTTGTATTTTTGTGATTTAATTGGAGATTTCTATGGAACAGTTTTATCGGCAAATAGCTGATAATCGACTTAACCTAGAACATCAACTTTGGTCTTTTTGGGTACAAGGACAAACGTATCAACCAATAATACAATTCTTTATGGCACTGTCTGGTATAGAACCACAGGCCCCTGACCCTATGTCGGCATACATAACCACTTTGTCGCGGCAGTAGTAATCAGTAAATCAGTGCAATAATTTATTAACGGTATTTGATTAAATGCATCGGAATGCGTGCTAAAAGAGTGAGCGAAAATAAAGCCAGCTAATCCAGTCGGATGTCACGTGATGACCCCCTGGATACTCTTTGTAAAGATTCTTGTGTCTCTTTGACTCTTGTTTGTGCTGAAGAGTCGCCTGAGTATGCTTTGTGATACTACATGTCGTGCACATGTGTGCGACTGGTTGCCTACCGTGCGCAATCAAGAGATTTGTTTTTCACCGCGCCTTGTACCTGTCGGGCTATACGCATTCATAAAAAAAGTTAATTGAGTAGGATGAGTAAGGTATAATTTATAGGAAACCTACCCTAATTTGTGGGGGTGGAAGTGGTAAAACCATTTAGGGAAAATCACCGTCAATACACTCGACCGGGACCAAACCCCGATGTCTCAGTCACCGGAAATACAATGTAACACAACAAGACTGACGACTTATTCCACAGTACCACTGATGTGGGAGAGACTGTTTAGCAAACACTTACTTATACATTCACTTTGCGGGCTTTTAACTTTTCCTTTGATCCCAGAAACGTTACTAATTTGAATCTAGATGGTATTGGTTCGATGCCGAGCTGTATAGATCATTTGTTATTTACCGAGAATTTGAGATGCAAGGTCCCAAGTTTAATTCTATTTTGTGGTTTTAACCAGCGTCAGATATGAAATATTGACGAAAATGTCTAATCTATGCAATAAATTCTTTCACACAATTGGGTATTTATTTAAAAGAATATTTCATGTTTAGGCTACACATTTTTTATTCTTAGGCTCGGTGATTACTCCGCCACTTTTTTTTTTGTATTTCGTTAAATAATATATAATAATATCTAGCACCGCGTCTTACTACCCGTTCGGGTTATACGCACTAACGCTAATGTGTAATGGTAGGGTGATTGTGAGATGAAATTAAGGACCTACAGTTTAACGGGGAATCCGAACCACGGTGGAAGCCTGGCATTCCCCACATTCACAATAAGTACTAATTACGCTAATGGATTAGGAATTGGGAAGGTTGAATTAGAGCGGAAAACCATTTAGGAAAAACCACCCCCAGTTCACCTGATCGAGATTCGAACCTCGATCTCCCCGTCCTCAGCAGTCGAGCTCAACACGACTAGCGCGTTAGCTAACTACGCCACCGAGGCGGGTTATTTCGATAAAGAATAGCGCCTCCCTCCACTTGTTATATTAAACTTTACTGTTCTTTGGAATCTTTAAACTGATATCTACTCTATCTTTTTGTAATTCCCTCCCAATCCTCCAAAACATTTCACACTTCTTGACCTCTTGGCATACAAATAAAATGTTGTTTTAGTTTAAGGCCGCGTTTCAACTGATGAGTTAATTTAGCTTATTAATGGCTGGAAACGATAACAGTGACAATTATTGTGACACATTATTTATAACATTATATTTAATATTATTATATAATATTTAAAAAGCTATTTAGATAAGATCAGGGTAGAATGTTTCCTTAGAAAATTCTATTCTCTATATTTGTAATAAATTGAGCTGTATTTTGGTTCGCATTGTTCTAAACTATTCTGAGTTGTCACTTTCACTTACCGGTATATTTTAAACTAATATTGCAAACTATACTCTCACGCTTAAGGCTTAGTGCATTAATTTTGCATTTTTTATAGCAAAAACATTTTTTGGACAAAATAAATCAAATATTTCTTCTATAGAAACATAGAGTTTTGTTTTCTGCACATGATATTATCAACAATTGTTGAATATCTGTCATGACCATGGCGGCATTTGGTGACAAACTTTTTAAATAAAGAGAAAAGTTTGTCACCAAATGCCGCCATGCTCATGACAGATATTCAACAATTGTTGATAATATCATGTGCAGAAAACAAAACTCTATGTTTCTATAGAAGAAATATTTGATTTATTTTGGCCAAAAGATGTTTGTGCTATAAAAACTGCAAAAATACTGCCCTAAACTCATGCTCACTAACACTCCACCTTAAAGATCCCTTAAGGCCTTCGCCTACCTGTGACGTCACAGCAGCTCAAGACAGGTTTTCCCATGTTAATGAATTTACTCTTTACTCGGCGAGTTTTAAAGATATAACGTTGAAGCAAAAACCATAAATTCTTAAATAATTCTAAAAAAATAGTCCTACAGCGTCAAAAGAATATTATTTTTATGTTTAAGTAGGCTTTTTGTAAACGTAATTTTTATAAATCCTCTACAACTTAGGCGATCTGTCTTGGTCACTAAAATGGCCTGTACGCCTGCCAGGATCTAGATTAAAAAAAAAGTCCTCGGCCGCATATTTAAATAGGTGAGTTTTTGTGATCGACTTGGTTACATCTTGGTATCGAGGGTTATCGACCAAGTGATTTTGACCGAGGTGGAGTGTATCTAACAGCTGGAAGGTGAATTTATGTGTTACTACTACATGTAGTGCAAATCAACGGAAAATGAGATTCTTAATTTAGTTAGATTGGTGTTTATTTTGACTAGTCCTAATATTTATACAACATGTCAGGATAAACATATCTTCCCAAAAATAACCTTAAGAACACATGAAGTACGTATTTAATTAAATAGGCCTAGATCATAATTATATTACTCTTTCTTTTACCTATAACTAAACTTTTGTTTTTGAACCTACTTACTGTCATGTATTTCTATTTAGTAATTGCTGTCCATTTTAATTTACAAAAACTTAAAATCCATTGGCTACGAAGCTATACTCGTTCAAATCGAATACAAGAAGTAACGCTGTTTTGAAATTGGCGCACAAATTCTTAGCTCTTTGGTCGTAACCATACTGTTTAGTCTGGTCAAGGAAAGAGATACCAAACCGAGCTCTGGTATCGTCTTGGTCATGCACATTTCGTCAACAGCGAAAACTCGCCTTATCTAGAATAGGAAAAAATAAAAAGATAATTCAAGGAGCAAATATTAAAGTGAGTGTGTAAACTCGTCAGAAGAAGAGGGAAAGGGTTATCAGCACATAGACAAGATCCCTCTCAGGGTGAACATTTTCTTCCCTCTCTTTTTATTTCGTACATTGGTGTCTAAGTATGATAATGCAACCCACTTCGCAAAATATCCTCGAAATCTCCAAGTAGGCAACGTCGTTAAGGGCGCCGCCTGCTTGAAGGGAAACATCCCCACCCTGCTGTCTCTCGTGAAGCTTACAAACCGCCAGAATCTTCTGTCGTGTTAAACCATGACTTTATTTGTTTGAGTAAGAGTGGATCTATGTTTCTCAGCATTTACTTTCATCTCTCAACCCACTCGCCTCGGTGGTCGCATGGTCTTAGGCGTTACTCTCACAGTAGACTAGACTGCCGATAATGGGGAGATTGAGGTTCGAATCTCGGCCGGGTGTACTGAGGATGGTTTTTCCAAATCAGTTTTTCACTTTACCTCCACGCAAATGCAGGTACACTTCCTATACATGTTTCCTTCCTCATCCCTAAAACCAGTAGCGTGATTAGTACATAAGCGTATAGCCCGTACGGGTAGTAAGATGCGGTGGTTGAAAGTTTTTATTAATCCTCCGAGGACATGGCGATACCTTTCACTTCCATTTTACTATGAAACAATTTTAAAATAACAAACCACTTGTTAAATAATATAATATATATAATAATAATATCTGGTTGCTTGATACATCACGGCGCTCCGGTAGCGGCCTTCTTTGGGGCCCATCTCACCCCCCAGATAACACCTAACTTAGGTAGTAGGTAATACAGCTGAAATCCAACATCGGATTGTGACAACTGACATGGTAGGTAACTTGAAGTATTTATTAGAAACGAGGCCACATTTGAATTCACATCAGTGAGACAGTCTTAAAAAAAAAATGCAACACAAAATTTAACAAACTAATTTTAAAAGAAAAAATTATCAAACTTATCCCTATTTACCTGTTGTCAAAATGAAGAATCCATAAATCCTGCAGGGTGACCTGGTGGTCTAGGGGTAAGGTGTCAGACTTCTGTGCTGGCGGCCGGGGTTCAAACCTCTGCTCCGGCACAGATTTATCTGATTACCAAACCCTTCCTTCACCTCTGACAAGACATCTTGTGTAATGTGAGGAATGCCAGGTCTCCACCGTGGTTCGGATTCCACGTTAAACTGTAGGTTCTTCATTTCATCTCACAATCACCCTACCATTGCACATTAGCGTGAGTGCGTAAAACCCGAATGGGTAGTAAGACGCGATGCTAATAATAATAATAATAATAATAATAAGAGTGACCTTCGCTGTTTGCTACACGACAACGCGTGCGGAGTTACATGTTTACTCCGTTTTATTGGTTTAATAGTGTCCCACTTGGTTACTATCTCATATTGAGATTAGTTTTGACTAATCTAGTATATTTTAATATGTCTGTCTTGTCTATTTATTGTAGTGTAAACACTAGCGTTTTTTAGCAGGTGTATTATCCATATTGTTTACCCTATGGGCATTTTACTATACAAACAATCATTTTTAAGGCGCTGATGACCTGCATGTGTTGACACACCTTAAAAAATATACTATTAAAATGTTTGATAGAGAATTTAAATTTGGCAAGCACCTCAAAGGATCCCTCAAAGAACCCAGAAAATCATAAAATTTCTAAGTGGACGCTAGAGAAATGGGGAAGAGGGAGGGGGGTCATTGACAGGCGGGTGTAAGGACCACCTCAAACAATATAAAGGTCTGAATTATTAGATTTCAAAATGATGGAGGGGAAAATGCGGAGGGTCGGCCCTCAAAATTTCCAAAGCCCCCTCAATATTTTCAAAGCTAATATAAAATATTTTTTGGTAAGGTATAAAAATGAATTTCTGCATAAGTCAATAGACCTTCTCTGATGGCCGAATGACGTCTGAACGTATGAAATTTCAAAATACTGTATAGAACACTATTTTCAATTTGGTTAGGTTTAAATTTGGTAGTTACGTAAAAAAAACTCATACTATATCCAAATGAGTCTTAAAATTTCAAATTGGGTATGTGGACCCTGAAGAGGGTCGGAGGAAGTAAACGGACATCTTTCCAAAATTGTCATAGAAGAAAATTTAAATTTGTTAAATTGGTAAAATACCACTACATATAATCATAATATAGTTTGGAAAAAATTTAAAAAATCAGTAAACTATTCTTAGTTAATAATAATAATAATAATAGCACCGCGTCTTACTACCCGTTCGGGTTATACGCTTTAAGTACTAATTACTCTAATGGATTAGGAATTTGGGAGGTTGAATTAGAGGAAGTGAACCCGCATTTGCGTGGAGGGAGAGTGGAAAACCATTTAGGGAAAACCACTCCCAGTTCACCCGACCGAGATTCGAACCTCGATCTTCCCGTCCTCAGCAGTCGAGCAGCTCAACACGACAAGCGCGTTAGCCAACTACGCCACCGAGGCGGGTTATTCTTAGTTAGTTTTCTAAAAAAAATAAAAAAAAATAAAAAAATCCCAACAGAAACATTAATTTGTTAAACAAGTCATTTTTTAAAAAAAATATAAAATTTGCAAAGATCATTTATAAGTACAACTACCCTTAAATGAAAGCTATAAACGCAAAACCCATGTTTTTGTGTTCCAGGACACATAAAACGTAAATATTCATCAAAATCTCGAAGATGGGGGGAAG
>CABFVZ010001379.1:107818-122999 GCA_902151445.1 Timema monikensis | reverse complement strand
GGGAATGTGAACTTTCACAATACTTTCTTTATATGAGAAAGAAGTGAGCTTAATTAACAAGTTAAATGTCAACAGGTGGACATTCCCTTTGGTACAGGTACAGCCGTTGATCACAGACAACTGGATACGGGAATCGAACCAGGTACCCTTGTCTTAGCGCGCCAATGCTCTTCTACCACTGAGGTATCCGGGAATTGTCCAAGTGCTACTCAATGAGGCTCCCTCCATCTGTAACCTAAGTATATTCGTCTTCTAGTTCTCGCTATTCATGAGCATTTCATTGTACCGTTCTCAAGGCCTATACCACAGTAACATCCTATTTAATATAACTTACGTTGTTTATAATCTGTCTGACAACGGAAATATGTTTTTTTTACGATCGCTATAATGAAGTAATATGAACGTCCAATGCCTGTCTTTCTAATGTTCGGTCCTGACAAGTTTCTTTCCCTGCGCTGCGCCCTGGCGAGATTGTGGGCTCATTGGACCCCCCTCGGGCGAATAGTTCAAGCTGAAGGTGACCCTTAAGATAGCCTCTTCCCCCCAACTCTTTTCATTTCTTTTCTCAAGCCCTTTTTTTCCTCTTCATTAAAATGTGTTTTGACCACAGACAAACGAGTGTAGGAGATAACTTGTCCTCAAAACTCAGTGGCAAGGGAGATAACTTGTCTTCATGACTCAGTGGTCAGGGAGATAGCTTGTCCTTATGACTCAGTGGTCAGGGAGATAACTTGTCCTTATGACTCAGTGGTCAGGGAGATAGCTTGTCCTTGCAACTCAGTAGTTAGGGAGATATCTTGTCCTCATGACTAAGTGGCTAGGGAGATATTTTGTCTTCATGACAAATTGGTCAGGGAGATAACTTGTCTTTACGACTCATTGTTCAGGGAGATGACTTGTCCTTGCAACTCAGTGTTCAGGGATATAACTTGTCCTCAAGACTCAGTAGCAAGGAAGATAACTTATCCTTACCAATTTTTGAATTTTACACTGTGTCTAAATTAAAGAGAAAATAAAAAGTACGTTTACGTGGGAAATGGCATAAGGATATCATGAACCTAGCTGTAGAGAAAGTTTTAAGTATCACTATGACAGTGAGACCGGCGGCAAATACATACGCTGTTCCTAATAGCTCTTTAGGAGACAGAGTAGCGAAGTTAAAATTAGGAAGTGAAGTAAAAATATGTCCTGATATGGGGTGATTCAAACCTACTTTCTCAGAAAATTTTGAAGAGGAACTTGTAAAACACATTAAAGACCTTGATAACCGTTTGATGCCACTGAGTCGTGGGGAGTTTGGAAAGTTGGCTTTCGATGTGGCCGAAGCTTTGAAACTTGATCACCGCTTCAACAAGAAAAAGAAATGTGCTGGTAAGGACTTCTACTATGATTTTATGAAACGACACCCTGAAACCACATTAAGAACCTCTGAATCTACTAGCATGTAATAAACAGTTGGTTTCAACAAACCTCAGGTTTCTAGATTTTTTGACAAATTTAATCAACTTCAAAATAAATATTCCTTTTCTGGAGGTAGAATTTTCAATGCAGATGAAACAGGCGTTACGTGCTTTCGTTCAAATGTCTCTAAAGTTATGTCCATAAAAGGGAAAAAAACCAGTTAGAAAACTAACGTCTGGGGAAAGAAGTCGTGCTGTCCATGTGCTGCTTTTTGTAAATACTTCTGGAGACCAATTAATCCCGCCTCTCTTTATATTTCCTAGGCAGAGGATGGAAACAACCGCCTCATGATTGGTGCACCCCCTGGAAGTTTGTTTGCAGCTCAAACTAGCGGATGGATAACGTGAAGTTTTTCTAAAGTGGCTTCAAGAGTTCGTCAAACGTGTCCATTCTACTGAAGATGAACCTGTGCTGCTCATTTTAGATGGTCACTGCAGCCACAAAGAGCTTGACGTGATTCTGTCTGCATGTCACATCAATGTCCATATGTTAAGTTTGCCCTTTACCCCCCCTCCTCCCCCCATCCCGGGTGCATAAACTGCAACCACTTGATTGGACCATAATGAAGCCCTTTAAAAACTCATATAATGAAGCTTGTGCTATTTGGATGCGACACCATTCTTTTTCCAGGATAACAGGTTATGATGTAGTTGGCTTAGTAAGCTGTGCTTTTACTAAAATTTGCTGAATGGATATAGCTAAAAGAGGGTTTTAATGTCCAGGTATACATCTATATAATATTAACAGATTTGTACTATTTGCCATCCCAAGGACTAGATATTCAAGACTCAGAGCTATTGAAAAATGAACCAGGAAATCTACATCAACCATCTTCTAAGACTCCACTCGCATCAAATTATGGACAGGAAAATTCACAGTCAACATTTGAATCTCCAAAAGCCTCAACTTCTGTATCTCCACAACTTCCAAATCCACGGTTATTTACTTCCATGACTTCACAACAGTCAACTTAAACAGCACAAACTTCAACATAAAAAAATTCCAGTCATCAACTCCTTCAACTGGAATTTTCAACACCATAATCACACAATTGTCACCAGTGCCTGTCGCAGCAGAACGCAGGTTAAATGTTAGAAGAAGACGTGGTGTTAAGAGCGGAATACTGACACTAAGTCCTTATAAGGCTAAGTTAGAAGAAAAACAATTAACGAAAATGGAGAAATCAAAAACTAAGTTGGAAGCCAATAAAAAAAACTACGTCAAAATAATAGAAAAGTTAACAAAACTCGGCACATCTTATAAGCGAACAAGTAGAAAATAAAACCGAGTGCATAATATGTGGAGAAAATTTGGACGAGGATTAGATGAAGTGCGACTTTTGCCAAGGGTGGGCGCACGATAATTGTGCCAATACAGAATTAAATCCCTCTTTTTATAAATGTGATGCTTGTGAGAAAGCATCTTAAGACGTTTGGTGTCCAAATTTGATTAAACAATTGTAATATTGTATGATGTCCGGTACTACCCGTCAGTACTTTTTAAAACTGAATCAAGCATATTTTTTAATGACTCTAGAAAGAAGAATATTTTCTATAAGCTATGTTAATACAGCAGAAATATAAATACACTTATATTCTTAATATTGACATGCCATTTGTCTCATTTTCACTTAATAAAATTATAAATTAAATTTAAAAACCTTAGGTAACCGTTACTACCCGATTCTCCCCTACTTCACTATAATGCTGCCCTTGGTTTGAACTGTATTATTATTATTATTATTAGCACCACGTCTTACCACCCGTTCGGGTTATACGCACTTACGCTAATGTGTAATGGTAGGGTGATTGTGAGATGAAATGGAGGACCTACAGTTTAACGTGGAATCCGAACCACGGTGGAGGCCTGGCATTCCCCACATTCACAAGATGTCTTGTCAGAGGTGAAGGAAGGGTTTGGTAATCAGATAAATTTGTGCCGGGACCGAGGATTGAACCCCGGAGCCCAGCACAGAAGTCTGACACCTTACCCCTAGACCGCCAGGTCACCTTGAATTGTATTAACTACCCAAGCGGTGACCTGACGGTCTAGGGGTAAGGTTTCGGACTTCTGTGCTGGGGTCCGGGGTTCACGCCTCGGTCCCGGCACAAATTTATCTGATTTCCAAACCTTTCCTTCACCTCTGACAAGACGTGTATTAATCACAACTTGTTGAATGTGGGGAATGCCAGGCCTCCACCGTGGTTCGGATCCCACGTTAAACTGTAGGTCCTCCATTTCATCTCACAAACACCCTACCACTACACATTAGCGTAAGTGCGTGTAACCCGAACGGGTAGTAAGACGCGGTGCTGCTAATAATAATAATAATAGTAATTACCCAAGTGACGCATTTATCCGTTGGTCAGAGCCCGGCTCACCCCCCGGATAACACCTAGCTTAGGTAGGCAATACAGCTTCAACCAAACGTCACATCTTGATGTGCTTTTCTGTATTATACTTTTAAAAAACAATGGAACTTAGACGAGTATAACAGTTAAACCATCTTTTAAAAAATACAATAAAATAGTTATTTTAAAACTAAAGCCACGACTAAACTGGTCCCAATGTCGCTGTTTCAAGTGGAAAATGCAACAAACCGCACCCGGCTGCGATTTCTGGTTAGGACATAGTCATGTGTCTGTCTATTATTCCGGTAAATTGTCTCTCTATTATCTCGGTTAATCGTGTCTCTCTTATCCCGGTTAATCTTGTCTATTATTCTGGTTAATCGTGTGTGTACTATCCCGGTTAATTGTGTGTACTATCCTGGTTAATCGTGTGTCTCATCTCGGTTTATCGTGTGTGCACTATCTCTGTTAATCGTGTGTGTCACTATCTCGGTTAATCGTGTGTGTACTATCCCGGTTAATCGTGTGTGTACTATCTCGGTTAATCGTGTGTGTATTATCTCGGTTAATAGTGTGTGTATTATCTCGGTTAATCGTGTGTGTACTATCTCTGTTAATCGTGTGTGTACTATCCCGGTTAATCGTGTGTGTACTATCTCGGTTAATCGTGTGTGTATTATATCGGTTAATCGTGTGTGTACTATCCCGGTTAATCGTGTGTGTACTATTTCGGTTAATCGTGTGTGTATTATCTCGGTTAATCGTGTGTGTACTATCTCTGTTAATCGTGTGTGTACTATCCCGGTTAATCGTGTGTGTCACTATCTCGGTTAATCGTGTGTGTACTATCCCGGTTAATCGTGTGTGTACTATCTCGGTTAATCGTGTGTGTATTATCTCGGTTAATCGTGTGTGTACTATCCCGGTTAATCGTGTGTGTACTATCTCGGTTAATCGTGTGTGTACTATCCCGGTTAATCGTGTGTGTACTATCTCGGTTAATCGTGTGTGTATTATCCCGGTTAATTAGTGTGTGTATTATCTCGGTTAACAGTGTGTGTATTATCTCGGTTAATCGTGTGTGCACTATCTCGGTTAATCGTGTGTGTACTATCTCGGTTAATCGTGTGTGTACTATCCCGGTTAATAGTGTGTGTATTATCTCGGTTAATCGTGTGTGTACTATCCCGGTTAATCGTGTGTGTACTATCTCGGTTAATCGTGTGTGTGTTATCCCGGTTAATAGTGTGTGTATTATCCCGGTTAATAGTGTGTGTATTATCTCGGTTAACAGTGTGTGTATTATCTCGGTTAATCGTGTGTGCACTATCTCGGTTAATCGTGTGTGTACTATCTTGGTTAATCGTGTGTGTACTATCCCGGTTAATAGTGTGTGTATTATCTCGGTTAATCGTGTGTGTACTATCTCGGTTAATCGTGTGTGTACTATCCCGGTTAATCGTGTGTGCACTATCTCGGTTAATTGTGTGTGTACTATCTCGGTTAATCGTGTGTGTAATATCCCGGTTAATCGTGTGTCTCTTATCCCTTAATTTGTCGTGAGATAGGCCCTTCTAACCGTAATTAGCTTTGTTTACTTACTGTTACACAGAACTGTTAATATTCACCCTCCTCCACCTATGTACCGGTACTCTGTTCTAGGACATATAGAGACTAAGCTCTCCTAATTTCTTGAATCCTTGCTAACCCCCTTTATAATTACCCCGCCTCTAGGCCCCCCTGTACCTGTTACAAGGGGAGGGGGTCAGAAACCTCTACAGACTCAGTCAACGTCCATCCAACCTTGACCTTGGTTTATGTTTCAAGTCAGTCTCCCTGAGCTTTAAATATTATTTAACTTTTTCTTAAAATAAACTTTGTGTGTGTGTCTTTGTCTAACATTTTCGTTGCTATATAAAACAAACTACAATTTTCACTAACATTAATGTTTAATGATAGTTGGCAAAATTTCGATTTCGCTCAGTAAATACGTTCCTAGTCTTATCTTATGATCTCAACATCAAGGAAGGCTCACAACAATATTTATTTTAAAACAAAGGTTTGTTATCTATCTCTTTAATATGCAAGTTTAAGCTTATCTTCTTGTCAGACCCAAAATCGACCTGTTTTATGGGTATAAATTGACAAAAGAGGGTTTTTATAGAAATGTGTTGACCTGAAAATGCGCGACCGCCATTAATATTACAAGTTTATTTTTACCGGAAGTGGAAAAGGTCATCACATCCGCCCCTCCCCCCATTCTCCCTAGACCCATCTACAGAGAAATTTCCCCACTCCATTATGTCGTTTTAAATATATTGCTTTCTCAGATGAACGAACAATATTGTGCGTAACTTGATCCTCAACTGAGAGGAGGAGGGGGAGGGAGCGAGTTTGTTTACAATGATCTGGAACCACCCATTCAATCTGAGTATCTGACCAAATTATTGATCATGTCATTCTTGCACCCAAGAACGATAACTGTGTAAAAATCAATGCTGACGTTCTTTCGCGCCTTCCTTTTGATAATCGAACCTTTATCAGTATCTTTATCTAAGTGTTAACCTCGGTGGTCTTAGTGTAAAGTGCTCGCTTCAGGACCCGATGTCCGTGTGTTCAAACCCAGCCGTGGTTGACGGGTTTTTCTTGAGCGATAGAGATAGATTGTGATGGCAAGTATTTTAGTAAGAACTATCCGTTCCTGATCTTCTCCTTTACAAAATGATGGCGGACATCAATATGTTTGATATGCGCCATTCAAAGCCAAGTTCAGAATACCTTGATTGTATATATGGAGTAGATTTGGTTATGTTCTGCCGCAAAGTTCTCGACTTAAACATCGTATAGCTATAGCACCTCTTGTGCAGCCGCAGACCCCATAGCCAAGTACTCTGATTTTGTCTTTTGCCTTTATTTGTTCCACGAGATCGGCGCGCTATTTTTGAGAAATATATAATTCGTTAGAGATCGCCTCTCATCCGGGTCACTAGCCCAATATGCATCACAGTATCTCACTCAGTCCGAAGTTCCTGGGACAGTTTTGCCATTGAATTCAAGTTTCCAATCATTGGTCCCCTTCAGGTATCTGAGGATGCGCTCCACTGCAGCTCATTGTGATGGTTCTAGATTATGGTCGAAGCGACTCGCATCGCTAATAGCTTAACTAAAGTCCGGCTTGGGTATTTGCGCAGCAAACCGCAATTCCCAACGGCTTTCTGATAGGGTGTAGCTTCTATCTTATTGACGTCTTCTGAATGGGTTGGGGGTTATTCTTTTGATAATGTTTCACCTGGGGCTAGAGAAGTTCCAACTGTATTGCACTCCTGCATATTTAACCGTTTCAACATTTTCTCAGTATATGAATGTTGATCAATCCAAATGTTTCTGTTTTGACGATCACTTTTTTATTTTGAATCCCAAGACAAATCTGGTCTCTCCAATATCGGTTGACTCTTGATATCCTATTTGTACTTTTATAATTTGAAAACACGATCATGTTGCAAACATAAACGGGCAAAACTATAAGTTATTTTCCTTTTATTGTGTAATATATACAGGAGTCAGCATGAGACTAACCGGCCTCGTGGTGTAGTTGTCAGTGCACCTGGCTGGCTACGAACCTAGGGGTCTTGGGTTCGATTGCTGGTTGGCACCTTAAGTATCTTCTCCCGAAAAGGGAATTTCCCCGACGGTCAGCAGGGTTTGGTTAGTAAGGCTTAGGTTGAATTCAAGTGTTTCCACTGGTTCCACACCCTCATATTATCATCATCATCATCTCATCGGGACAGGGAAAGAACCTCCACGTAAAGGATGTACGGTTAGTACGTTCTGGTTTCCCCTTGGCAACTCTACATTAGTAGTGGCTAATCTTTTAACTACTGGGCTATGATTTAAGTTACCCAGACGCGCACAATTACTATAACTTGAGACCATTTCAGACACATTTTCTTAAGGCATTCATCCAACTTCATGCTCCTTACTCGGCTAGCCTGTTTCACACCATACATTGATCAATTTAGTCGGAACTTGTTATTGGATTCACAAAAACGTATTGGTTGGACTATATACATTTCTTCGGCAAGATCACCTCACAAAAACGCCGTTACCGCATCAAGTTGATCGATGTCCAAATCGTACTCTGCCGCCATGCAAGTAAGTACCAGATTGAACTGTAACGCACTACTGGGGAGTACGTCTCTTCAAAATCAATTCCCTTCTTTTGAGCGTAACTCTTGATGACAAGACGGACTTTGTATTTAGCGATTTCTCCAGACGCGTCTCGTTTAGTCTTGAATATCCACTTACAATTTAGGATATATCTACCAACTCCCGGGTGCCGTTTACAACCAAAGCTCTGTAGTCATAATTCATATTCCTCATCTGAACAGCTGAGAGCTTCATCTACCGATGTGGGATAACCAAGCTCCTCGCCAAACTTAGTCTTGCAGAGCCTTCAAAGGCCTTTTTACGTTCTCCTCTATGGCTGATATCATGGTATTTGACGTACTGGCAACATTTTAGCTTTCAAACCATTATTATTTGAAGGTCGCTCTGAAACTAGCACTAGCAAGACAATATCACCAATACTATCAGTAATTATCTCTTGATTATTGGTCGCAGTAATGGTTAAGGAACCAGATTTCCTCTTGTCCCTAAGAATGCCACGTTGATTAGTTACATGGGGCGAGTGACCGGAGTCTAAATACCAAAAACATTTTTTCGTTGGCGTATGAACGGAAAAAGATGTTAACAAAGCCCTATTTTGTTTGTCAACTTTCTTATCTGTGCGGTACTTTGCATAATGCCCACGCTTATTGCACTGATAACAGCGTGGTCCCATTCCTTTTTCATTATTACTTTTGACAAAACCATTCCGGCCTGTGGTCCACTATCCTCTCCCTTGCGCCCGAAACGTTTCCCGGAACCACACAAAGGATGGGTTTTCAACCAGTTATTGCTCTTTACAATCTATATGTCCTGCATCAGTTTCAACTGCTGTTACAGAACTCTCAATACCCATGATCATGGGTTTGTAAGCATCGGGAAGTCCGGTCAACAAAATTGTTCCTACCCATTCATCACTTCCAGTTAAGCCAATATTTGATAACTTATGAGCGGTTGTTATGATTTTATTAACACAATCCTCTAATGATGAAATATTCTACAATTTCCTGATAGTAAGGATACCAGAACGGCCTACACATCTTGTTAATCCTTTGTCTTGAAGAGCACTAGCTAGATTATTCCAAGATTTCTTGGCCATTTTGGTTGACTGTACTTAAGATAGGGATTCTACCAATATAATAATTTTAAACCGAGCTCTTACGCCTTTCTTTACGTCTTTATTTAATGAGAAGAGGACAGCAGGGAGAGTTGTTCTATAGGTGCATCAGAGACCTGCTATGGAGAAGAAAAGTGCCCTTTAAGTGTAAGGAAGTGTTGTACATGACGTACTTTGTACCTATTTTCACATATCCAGCAGAAACATGGACATTGAATGTAAGAGAGACTAGGAAAGTGAAATGAAGTTTGTGAGAATGGAAGGAATTAAAGAAGGAAGAGTGGGGGAAGGATAGAATAAGATGAAGGCATTTTACTAAAATTACCCAGCCATAGGTCGGAAACAGTTGATGATGATTTACATCTGTATCTATACCTGTTACTCATTCCTATAGCTCTTCGTGCTCCAGATATGTCTGCACAGCAAACTTCCCCTGCCTTTCAGTTTCTTAATATTGACGGTAGATGACCGGAGAAAGTTTGTAGACTGTCTCACGAAGAATAAAAACATACTGATTGTAAGCGCTTTGGAACTGGACTGAGCCTGTAGTACACTATTGGCTTATTGGTAAAATAAAACTATTAAGAGATAAAAGCTATTTATTAATAATAGATCACAACAATAAACAGTTAATATAACATCATAATAAAAGAGTATAACATGGCGACATAAGAAGAGTTTTGTTGTGAATACCAAATTCTTTTGTTTGCTCTCCATAGCAACCCAACTCCCATGGCCAACTAATCACATTACAAATTTATTCCAACAAAAATATATTTCCCGGTAAAATTGATGGGCTCTTTCGCTTTCACTAATAGAAATTCTCGTGTGCTGATACACTCAATAAGTTCAGAAAGTGCACGTTAAATACCCCAAATAAATACAAATATACCCGAGTGTTGTGCACGGGTATGTTAGGATTATCTTTAAATTGAAAAATGAAACCTGAACACGGGAATTGAACTCGGGACCTTTGGCTTAGTACGCCAATGCTCTTACCACTGAGCTATCCAGGAATCGTTCCGTTCCTAGGGTAATTATTCACTCATATTTTAAAGCAAAGTCTGTGATGGACGTGCGGAAATCGTCAGCTTCACGAGCGATCAATTAAGACCACGAGCTGTCAGAAAACGCAGCTATCTTCAACTCTGGAGGGCTTCACACCTCCAATAGAACAGTGACAACTGGACGAATGTGCATATATGTACCTACCTCACTATTAGAAGATGTCTGCGTTATCTGACAGCTCGCGGTTCCTGCTCTTAATTCCACTCTTTGGGGTGGCTCCAGCATTCTTCTGTCTGCCGTTTTGAGTTCAAACTATTACGCGTGAAAAGGTGCATAGGTTCCAACCTGACGCGCAATTACTACCCATCCTTAGCTTAGTTGCACATCTGGAGGGAGCGATATTAGGGTCGGCTCTCACACGCGGCAGTGCGGGCTTCGGGGCCCTGTCACTTCCCCCCCCCCCTCCCCTTCCCCCCTCCCACCCTTTTTCTTAAGTAAAGCCATATTTTGATGAGTGTAAGTCGACTCGGGGTATAATCTTAGCATCTCTAGTTCTTGAGACGATAAATATCCCATTGGCCGGTTCTCTGTGTCAAATGGTTGCAATTTAATGTTTATATCTTTGTTATTATTATTTTTTGCCGGAGTACACACATTTCTTATTTAGCGTAATTTTATTTATATTCTGTTCACTTGATGCTGTCATACAAACTAAACAGCTGGCTAATGCTGAGATCACGATCAACGTAAGCTTTTCCAATCCCCTTGTTTTAAAAAATGGAAACCATCACAATGCACTTAAGCTCACTTGACGTAAGAGTTGTTCAGAGGAAAACTGATACGTTCGCGTGCTGCGGGCAAAGTCAACATCTCTTTTTAGTACTTTATTTGTTTGCTTATAGCGTGCAGACATCTTCTTAGGTAAAGTTGGTTTGTCCGTCTCCCAAACCACAAAATGTCGTGGCCGCTTCTTACACTGTATTTTGTATCTGATTCTCCAATATACTACAACTATAAATATTCAGAGTCTCATCAGCCCAAACTGTACGAGTGACAGTTTAGTGAACAATTGATATACAAACAGCTCCAATTCATTGGCCGTGGTTTGACCAACGGTGGCCCTTCGTTAGGGGCGACAGGGACTAGGCCCCACCAACAATTTTCAGCATAAAAAACTACTTCTTTCTTTTTATTCTATAAAATATTTAAAAAAAAAACACGAAAAAAAGTGGAACACCATTCTCTACATGTAGTGAATTGTTGGCTTCTTTTTTACGGTACTCAAGTCAAAATTATGAATTCCTCGCTCCAAACGTCATGCAAGCAAGGCCAATCCCCTTACCATTCCTGTGCCAGCTTTACTTTAGCAAATGGGGCCATTCTGAGCGGGCCCGCAATACGGTAAAAGTGGTCTATTGTTCTTTTTTAGCATTTGTGTGTTTGTGTTTTATCATGCAATAAGACCCAATAGTAAGATGACACTTGAAAATGATTAATTAAAACTACAAGAAAACTGGAAATTAAATGGTTAGGAGCACACCAGCCTAATGACTTTACATTTAAGCAGATGGATGGCAAGAAAAAAAGAACTTTTTCTAACAATAATAATTGTGGCTAACTGTTAGTGAAGAAAAACTGAGCTTATCTTGTTTTTGTTGTTTATTATTTGGTGATGAGGAGCTGTGGACAATGATAAGATGTAATAATTTTAAACATTTAAGTAAAATAATTAAAAAATATGAGTAATATGGAATTCATTTGGAAAATTCATTTAAATTTAAAACATTCGGAACAATAAATATTACACCACAGATGGATTCCTTGGTCAAAATTTCAGTTCGAAAACCCACTGAACAGGTGTCATAAAATAAGCATATATGAAGAATATTAATTGAATGTTAAAAATACTGTGGTACTCATGAACTGGCATCAAGAGTCAGACGTGACCAACTTTTGTACAAGTAGTGCCATCCCTTGGTAAGTTTAATTCAAAACCTGTATTCTTTTATTCTTTCTGTTTGTGGATTTGTTTTGTGATTTTGTAATTCTAGGGATTTATAAAAACTAGGAAAACTTTAATTTATTTAATTTAATATGTTAATACATGGTGAGACACAATCATTACCGGTAAGCTTTGGTCTGGCCTCACCAAAAATAAAGATCATGCTCCGCCACTGGTTTTTCTCAAGGTGTTAACGTGAATTTGAATGGTTGGGATCCCGGCAAAATAAACATATTTTAAATATTCAAATAAACGGGCACGATATTTACTATGTTTATATTCATTATTCACAATAACATTTTATCTAATATTCATTTAGAAATTACATGATTCATTTTATTTTAATGTACATAGCTGCAGATGTATGTTATTGCTGTCAGTAAATAACAGAGATGGATATGTATGTTATTGCTGTCAGTAAATAACAGAGATGGATATGTATGTTATTGCTGTCAGTAAATAACATAAATTGATATGTATTTTATTGCTGTAAATAACAGAGCTGCAGATGTTTAACAGAGATGCAGATATATATGCTATTGCAGTCACTAAATAACAGAGATGCAGATATATATGCTATTGCAGTCAGTAAATAACAGAGATGCAGATATATATGCTATTACAGTCAGTAGATAACAGAGATGCAGATATATATGTTATTGCTGTCAGTAAATAACAGAGATGTATATGTATGTTATTGCTGTCAGTAAATAACAGAGATGCAGATATAATTATGTTATTATTATTTTCTGTGAGTGTACCAGGTGTAATGTTTGTCTCACAGGAAGATGTTGATGGGAGTGTGTATGGGACACCTGGATACATGGACCCCAGCAGCTTCACCTCCAAGGTATATGCCTCTCTGCAATATTTCCCATACCGCCACTGTCTGGTTCACACAAACAATGAGCACAACTTGTCATGACACTGATAAACTGACTATAAACTCCCGGTACTCAAACAATCATTATTGTCTCATTCACACAATTAATTTAATATTGTTGTACGGCTTTATTATTCATTATTTTGTTTCACCCCCACGCCTTAGTACATGTAAGTGGGATATAATATATCCTAACTAGTCATAAATAACAAAAATAATATGTATTAACTCTACACTTGAAGAGCCTGCCTTATTTCCTGAATATCTAACTTAGGTAAGTAAGACAGTTCAAACCAGACGTCATTAGAGCTCGTCACACTCCCTGGATAGCACCTAACTTAGGTAAGTAAGACAGTTCAAACCAGACGTCATTAGAGCTCGTCACACTCCCTGGATAGCACCTAACTTAGGTAAGTAATACAGCTCTAACCAGACGTCATTAGAGCTCGTCTCATTCCCTGGATAGCACCTAACTTAGGTAAGTAATACAGCTCTAACCAGACGTCATTAGAGCTCGTCTCGCCCCTCAGATAACAACTAATTTGGTTGGTAATACAGGTATAACCAGACATCTTACCTCCTGGATAACACCTAACTTAGGTAAGTAAGACAGTTCAAACCAGACGTTGCGTCATGGTGCAGTTTTCTGAATTTTACTTTAGAAAACGTTGGGTGGAATCGAGACAAATGAAGCTCTTCTATAATATTTTAGTAGATACAACAAACTTGAAAACAAATGATTCTAAAATGAAACAACTAACTTATCTCAATCTTAGTTAAACGTTTGTATCCTTGTTTTGTTGTCTCTGATTGTTATTGAGAGCGAGACTCAAACCAACCAACAACCACCTCTGAGAAACAGGTTTGAATCCCGGTTGCATAAGGGACCTCCTGAATATGGGGTTTGTATTACTGGCAAGGTCGGTGTCAAGGTTTGAACTTTTGACTTTGACTTGAGTTGCCAAGGTTTGATCCCAACTTAATGTGCTGAAAGGTTGTTTTTTAATTAACCCTCTCTTCAGATGAATGTTGGTGCATTTCCCTCCAATTTGCCTGCTTGATCCTGTGTTGTTAGTTAAATTGTGTAGATTACCTTTAGCTTGTACAGGCAGCAATATTAGTAGCTTAAGTCGCTACTCCTGATCAAGCACATTGTAAAGCCTGGTTTTAAAATTAGTGACTCTCAGGAGAGATGGAGGGTGGTTGTCAAAACAGGTGCCTCAGCTCTCTCTGCCATGACAATGTCTTTCTCTCAGGTAACTGTGAAGGCGGTGTACGACTACCAAGCTCAACGCGATGACGAACTGTCCTTCTGTAAACATGCCATCATCACTAACGTGAACAAGCAGGACGACAGCGGATGGTGGAGGGGAGACTACGGGGGCAAGAAGCAGCACTTCTTCCCGTCCAACTATGTGCAGGAGATGGAGCCCCAGGAGAACAGGGACACTGACAACGTGAGCTACCTCATATCATAGTCTGTGAGAACAAACACTGACAACGTGAGCTACCTCTGTAATGGATGTGTGGACTCACTGGATTATTGACCCAGAGCCAGCGGTGAAACATACAACAGTACTATGTTGGAAACAAATTGTTAGATTTGTATCTCTCTGAGCCAGACGTTAGTCTCCACCGTGCAAAAGCTCTGGTTTGTTGGTTTATGAGTCCACTGAAGGTTGATACAGGGTTGTTCAATTTATGTCACTAGTCGGACTCCATGCTGCTCGGTAACCTCCAGAAGGGCACCCTGGACGTGATGGGGGCAGTGGTGGAGCTCAGTGTCGGGGGTCGTCCGGGACTCGAGTGGATACTGCGCATACAGAACCCGAACATGTGCACGGCGTTCGAGGTGGCAGTGCCACAGAGGGAACAAGCTCTTGAGTGGATGGCGAGCATCAAGGAGACAGCACAGAATGCTACAGTCAGGGTGAGGAACAGTCAGGGGTGCCAACTTAGTTGTTGAAGGTTGAAAACTTTCCTGGTTTGCTTCATTTCATACAATTCTATCATATTTATATTTACCTCATACCTTTTATTTTAATTAGCGGTGTGGGAAATGAGCGGTTTCGCCATATTGGTTTAAAGAATAGTATTTTGTAGCATTTTACTTTTAATGAAATATAACTTTTACACATCTTAGGTTAAGAGGGCTGTCTGGTAGAGCACTGAGACGTATTGCAGGGTTTTAACCC
>CABFVZ010001379.1:72477-107800 GCA_902151445.1 Timema monikensis | reverse complement strand
GGTTTTAACCCCCGGCCCCCCCCCCCATTTAAGAAGTTGTTTGATATTTTTAAACATTGTTTTCAACAAAATGTATGCAAACATTATCAGCAGGCTTCTCTGACCAATTAAAATGTTCAAATTTTGAGTTAAAAGTTAAAAAATAAAAATTAATGACAATTAATGTGAAAAAATGTGTATTTGCAAGATTAATTCATAAGTTTAAAATCTAGATATTATCCTTCCTCTATCAAAAGGTCACAGCAAATTTTTTTAAGGAAATATGTGGTTTTATATGGTCTTATGTAAGATATCATACATTTTTAAAAACAATTTAAACTTAAAATTTAAACTTGTTAACTGATCAAAACTTTCACCTACATTTTATGAAAACAATATTAAAAAATATCAAACCACTTCATAAATAATCTGGTATTTCTAAACATCTGCAATTCTTCTCAGCTTTCCCTTGCAGCGTCCTTAAATTACCCTAGATTATATCTTAGCCATCCTTAATCTTTTTGAGTTATAAATCAGAGCACAATTATTGGTTGTATTTCAACCTACCATAAAACTCATAGTTTTCCAGTTCTCAGGTCACAGTTCACTGAAAACATTGTATTAACTTTTAAAACTCTCCATCAACTCTACTCAATATTTGATTGAATTCTGCATTCCCGAGTGCAGATTTTGTCTGATAGGAACTGAACCAAATAAATACTAATGCCTTCTTGAATGTACTCAGAAAGTTAATAAGAAAAGTACCGAAAACAAAAGTCCTCTTCATCTTGCCAAATTACCAACCTAGCAGACTAAGTCAACTTAAGAAATTGGTTTCTTGCATGCAACAATATATTTCTCCTGTGGAGTTATTTTATATTATTTTATAATGCAGTAGTCAGATTATTTGTGAGCTGATCATCCGAGGTTTTGTGTTATCCAAGGCCGTCTCTGTTCTGTTAAACTCAGAGATATCTAATTAGCTATCATTGTTGTCTGTTTAGGAGAACCAGCACAAGGAGATGGAACGTGCCTGGAGGATAGCCAAAGAAATGTCCAACCTGATCATATACTGCCGCTCGGTGGCGTTCAATGCCGACAAGATCCGCCAGCAGGGGTACATTTTCTACGAGATGTCATCCTTCCCAGAGACCAAGGCGGAGAAACTCATCTGCCAACAAGAGAACAAGTTCTTCCTCAAGTATCACCAGGTAGGTTAGGTTAGGTTAGGTTGGTCACGATACTTTAATAGTAGGACAACAAATTTTTGGTCAGCATGAAAGAAAGATAGTTATGAATACTTAATCACTTATTTTTTTATTTTTAGTTGTATTATTTTGGAAAATAACAGATATTTCTCATGCTTGGTCTAATTTACTAACAGTTTAATCCACAACTTTGTCATCGTTCCTGACATCCAACTGAAGCTAACTTTTGTCAAATGAGTTTTTTCATCCATAAAACACTCTGATACAATAATCTCACTTGTGTTTTACATTAAGTTAATATGATGCGATTCAATCCTAGATTTCACGCAAGTGCATTCAAAGATGAAAAAAAAGCTTTTAAAGTAAATTCTGGCTATTTATGAGATTACAGTATATTAATGAAGTTTTGCTCAAACGCCATGTCATAGCTATCATTACTATAACATAAATGAAATATATAAACTAATAATTGCCTATTGACTGAGAAATACATAAAAACAGTGCAAACATTGTGAGATAATGTAATGTTAGAAATAGAGAAGGAAGCCAACCTAACTCCTCTCTCTTTTCAATCAATAACATTAATTCACACACTTTTCCTCATAATCATCATTATCATCAACTGTTTCCAGCCTGTGGCCGGCTCAGTTTAGTTAAATGGCTCTATCTTCCTCTCACTTTCATACTTTCTTTTATCTGCTCCTCCCATCTCTTTCTTGGCTTCCCTTGTGGTATTTTTTCTACGTACATCTCCATAATTTTCTTTGGCATTTTCACCTGTTCCATCCTCATTACATGCCCCTACCATCTCAGTGTTGCTTCCTCTATGATCTAATCTTCTCCCTGTACCCCCACTATTTTCCAGATAACTTCATTCCTACTCTTGTTTCTCCTATGACAGCTAACATATTCCTCACAAACTTCATTCCCATGGTCTTCACTTTCCTAGTCTCTCTTACAATCAATGTCCACGTTTCTGTGTTTATGTGACAGTTGTTACAAAGTATGCCTTATAAGGCACTTCTTTACACTTCAAGGGCACTTTTATTTTCCATGGCAGGTCTCTTACACACTTATAGAACAACTATCCCTGCTTTCCTCTTCCCATTAAATCCCCTCTGAATCAATCTTTCTCCTCAATCATTCTTCCAAGATATTTTACGTTCTGTACGTTTCTCAGCTTTATTCCATCCAACCTCATAGCTTAATTAGGTCCTAACCTCATCCTTGTCATTACCACGATTTTATAATTTATCATCCTAAATTTCACTCCACACTACCTCACCCCAGTCCTGTAACTGTCCCTATACTTCCTCTTCCTTCTCCCCCATACCATCAAGTCATCAGCAAACATCATGGCTTTCATTCTTTCCTCCCTGAGTTTTCTTCACTCTTTATTCATGACCACTTACATTACCACTACAAATAGTAGTGATGAGAAAGCACTCACCTGCTTCACTCTATATTTATTTGAAACCACTCCGTCCACCTCTTTTCTGTCTCAACACAAGTCATGTTATCCTCATACATGCTTTTTACTCTCATTAAAACTCATCTTTCCACTTCAACCTCTTCCTCCTCCTCCGTTGTTTTCCAAACTTTATTTCTCTCCAAACTATCATATATATGCCTTCTCCACATCCATAATACCATTATCAAGTCCTTCCCAAATTCACACCTTCTTTCCATCAGCTGTCGTATGGCAAAGATGAAGTCTATTGTTTCCTAAATCTGTGCATTTCCTTTCTCCTCTCACTGTTTTCATACATGACATACATATTTTAATTGTTCTATTTATGTCAGGGAAGTTGTTGAAAATTTATCTCAAATCATGAAGCTATGTCTTGGAACAGATCCAGTTCAGTCGCGTGTACCCCAAAGGTCAGAGGATTGACTCGTCCAACTACAACCCTGTCCCCATGTGGAACTCTGGAAGTCAGATGGTCGCACTAAACTACCAGACACCAGGTTAGTTATACCCTCTACCTGGACACTAGGTCAGTTATACCCTCTACCTGGACACCAGGTTCAGTTATACCCTCTACCTGGACACCAGGTCAGTTATACCCTCTACCTGGACACTAGGTCAGTTATACCCTCTACCTGGACACCAGGTTAGTTATACCCTCTACCTGGACACCAGGTCAGTTATACCCTCTACCTGGACACCAGGTCAATTATACCCTCTACCTGGACACCAGGTCAGTTATAGGCCTACCCTCTACCTGGACACCAGGTCAGTTATACCCATTCAGGGGCTATCGGCACAGCTGCCGGGTTTAGATAATATCGGGGAACCTCTGTACATCACTGGTTTTTCACCTCCCTAGGGCCTCAGCTCAATTCGAGGGTGAGAGGAGGGTGTCAAACATCTTAAGAAAGTTTAGTTTGTAATTTAAACATTTTATACTGTTTATATTTATGTTTATGTTTAAAATCCTATCGTGTTGTTCAAAACTTTGGCTCAGTCGGTAGCATGTCTGTCTACTGAGCTAAGTATAGGTTGGCATGTCTGCCTACTGAGCTAAGTAGAGGTGGCATGTCTGCCTACTGAGCTAAGTAGAGGTGGCATGTCTGTCTACTGAGCTAAGTATAGGTGGCATGTCTGCCTACTGAGCTAAGTATAGGTGGTATGTCTGTCTACTGAGCTAAGTATAGGTGGCATGTCTGCCTACTGAGCTAAGTAGAGGTGACATGTCTGCCTACTGAGCTAAGTAGTTGGCATGTCTGCCTACTGAGCTAAGTAGGTGGCATGTCTGCCTACTGAGCTAAGTAGAGGTGGCATGTCTGTCTTCTGAGCTAAGTAGAGGTGGCATGTCTGCCTACTGAGCTAAGTAGAGGTTGGCATGTCTGCCTACTGAGCTAAGTATAGGTGGCATGTCTGCCTACTGAGCTAAGTATAGGTGGCATGTCTGCCTACTGAGCTAAGTAGGCGGCATGTCTGCCTATTGAGCTAATTAGGTGCCATGTCTACCTTCTGAGCTAAGGAGCCCAGCTTTGATTACTGGCATGGCCGAAAAAATTATAATTTTTTGGTGAATTCTTGGGTTTCCCCTTTTACAGTGATGGATTAATGGCATGGGCCTGGGTGTTGTGTCTAGTATAGATTTAAGTTTGTTTGTAAACTTTTTGCTGACATAATCATCAGTCAGTTCAGAAAATGCATATTAAATACCTCAAATAAAAAATAATCTATGATTTCACTATTGAGAAAGCCCATTTGCAGTTTGTAAATTGTTGGTAAATTTATTTCTAAATTATTATTTATTTTATTTAATCAGTGATATAAAGATCTATTGAACTCATAGATGAGTGATCAGGTCCCAGGTGCTAATAACGCAAATTGAAACCATTTCAATCCAGACAAGGCAATGCAGCTGAACCAAGGCAAGTTCCGGGAGAATGGCAACTGCGGGTACCTCTTGCGCCCTGAATTTATGTTCCGAGATGAGTTTGACCCTTACGACAAGAACACACTGGTGGGGGTCGACCCACTCACAATATCCATACGGGTCATTGGGGCCCGACACCTCAGCAAGACAGGTCGCGGCACAGCTAGCCCCTTCGTAGAGATAGAGGTCGTGGGGGCAGACTTTGACTCTGGGGTCAAACTGACCACTAAGACTGTCAGTAAGTGTGACTTTGTGTCATATTTAGTTTTGACTAGCGATGTCAACATTTACATTTCCCATATTCACATTAAAATACCATGCTGTAATTTGACAGTGATAAAACAAAAAAGTTTGATAGTAAAAAATAAAATACTCAAACAAATGTCCATGTTTGTTTTGCACAAGACCACTCTAACACACAGATGACGTTGAGTACATTTACAACGTGCCAGTAATACAGTGGACCAGAACTCAGGTCTATATAAATTCATTTTGACATCCTTAGGTTTTTATTTTGTTCATATATAAGGGGCTCTCTTAGATGATTGTCTTTTATTATTAGTTATTTAATATACTAAAAGAGCCCATGGTAAAACATAAGAAGAGTTACGGTTGTATTTATAGTCTAATATTGGGAGTCAACCAATCTCCCACTGTAAACAGTTCAAGTTGAATGGGGGTTTAGGTGACCTTTGAATTATGTTTTCCAGCGGACAACGGTTTCAATCCTGTTTGGAACGAAATCTGTGAGTTTGACATAGCCAACCCTCCTTATGCTCTCCTGAGGTTTGTCGTTCAAGATGAGGACATGTTTGGGGACTCCAACTTCATTGGACAAGCAACCTACCCGGTAAATTATCAGCGGAGTCTTCACAAACATTTCAGAGATTGTTTTCACGAGCCCCAATTTTACATGTCAGTCTTTCAAACATCCTCTATACTTGTTAATGGACAGAAGGGGATGTTGTAATATGTTATGACAAACATCCTCTACACTTGTTAATTGACAGAAGAGGATGTTGTAGGTAGATTTATGCTCCAATTTTCATAGAAAGCACCTTTTCTGACAGCCAGAAAAGATACTAGATCTACTTTCATGTGTTCATATCTCAAGTTATGTGATCTGCAGCGGTCACTTTTGATAGCTATTATCAAAATCTATAAAATAAAAACATAGCGGTATCAATGTTGAGCATAAAAACTGTTTGTATTTTCTAAAAGATCCTTTCTATGAAGATTGGACTATACAAACAATTTGTAATATTTCCCTATGTTTGAATATTTCAGGTTCTGTGCCTGCGCACTGGATATCGCTGCGTTCCACTTAAGAATGGATTCAACGAGGACTTGGAACTTGCCTCCGTTCTTATACACATAACAGTGAAAAACCCACTGGTAGGTATTGGCTGTTGAAGGCACTATTTTAGTTCCTTTACATTATTTCCATCAACCATCTATTAGAGTTGTGCTATAATGCTTTTTATGTTCTTACATACAGCTTAAACTACCCCCACACCTACTTGTCCAATGGCCACAAAGTCCCTCCTAATGTTTTCAAGGGGTATACGTTTTAATAGAACAACGTATGCAATCATTTTGGCCAACACTTTAACATTGATTTTATCTCTAAGAAACTTTAACTATACATTTTTATTTTTATTATTATTATTATTATTATTATTAGTAGCACCTTTTATTTGAGTGGCTCTAACAAAACAGGACAAGGGAATTTGATTTTAAGTAACCCCTAAAAATGTGGTAGGTCATAGCTGAGCACACTAGCACTCTCTTAGCACTCACATAGCACTCACCTAACACTTACCTAGCACTCACCTACAGTTCACTTCTCACAGCTAGAAAAGCTACTAGATCTACTTTCAAGTATTTTTCATCAAATCATGTGACCTGCAGCTGTCACTTTTGATAGATATTATAAATACTTATAAAATAATAATAATAATAATAATAATAATAATAATAAATATAACTAGACAATGTAGAAACACTGTACAATAATGTAAAGTAGGTGATAGTGAAGGAAGCCAACTTGAAAGGATAGTTAGGTCTGGCCTAAATGGAGACAAATACACTTATCTATTCATTTCTTCTAACACTTTTCACACTCCCAACTTCTTCACACCTCCACAGTTTAAAATTGTTTTAATTTTAGGAGTAGGTGACCTAACACTCTAGGGGTAAGGTTTCAGACTTCTGTGCTGGGGTCTTGGGTTCAATCCTCGGTCCCGGCACAGATTTATCTGATTGCCAAACCCTTCCTTCACCTCTGACAAGACGTATATTAATCACAACTTGTAAATGTGGGGAATGCCAGGCCTCCACTGTGGTTCGGATTCCACGTTAAACTATAGGTCCTCCATTTTATCTCACAATCGCCCAAACATTACACATTAGCGTGTGTATAACCCGAACGGGTAGTAAGACGCGGTGATGATGATGATGATGATAATAATAATAATAATAATAACTATTATTATTATTATTATTATTTTCAGAATTATTTCTTTTTCATATAAAGACACACAATAAAACACATAAAATTTATTTTATTTACTAGCCTATATGCATTTTATATGTATGCAAAAAACTTATGACAGTGTATGCAGAAATAAGGTTTGGTTAGCATTAAAAAATAAATATTCGCCGTGAGACAGTTGAAGGAACACCATTACGAGTTCAGGAAGGATCTCCTGATGGATTTGTTGGACATGAGCTGTGTGTGCATAGATAATGTGGGGGAAGTGTTAAAAAATAAAAGGAATGGAAGATGGAGTAATGGTGAAGCGTGAGCTCTGTGAAAGTGGGAGGGGAGAGGACAGAATGGTTTGAAACAAGGAAGTACGCTCACACCATTGTTGTTCATGGTGGAATGGATGTAATGGTGAGATAGGTGGTAGGTAAGAAGACTAGGGGAAGGAAACATGAAAGTAATGGTGAGAGAGGTGGTAGGAAGACTAGGGGAAGGAAACATGAAAGTAATGGTGAGAGAGGTGGTAAGAAGAGTAGGGGAAGGAAACAGGAAAGTAATGGTGAGAGAGGTGGTAAGAAGACTAGGGGAAGGAAACATAGATGTAATGGTGAGAGAGGTGGTAAGAAGAGTAGGGGAAGGAAATATCAAAGTAATGGTGAGAGAGGTGGTAAGAAGACTAGGGGAAGGAAACATAGATGTAATGGTGAGAGAGGTGGTAAGAAGAGTAGGGGAAGGAAACATAGATGTAATGGTGAGAGAGGTGGTAAGAAGAGTAGGGGAAGGAAACATCAAAGTAATGGTGAGAGAGGTGGTAAGAAGACTAGGGGAAGGAAACATAGATGTAATGGTGAGAGAGGTGGTAAGAAGACTAGGGGAAGGAAACATAGATGTAATGGTGAGAGAGGTGGTAAGAAGACTAGGGGAAGGAAACATAGATGTAATGGTGAGAGAGGTGGTAAGAAGACTAGGGGAAGGAAACATAGATGTAATGGTGAGAGAGGTGGTAAGAAGACTAGGGGAAGGAAACATAGATGTAATGGTGAGAGAGGTGGTAAGAAGACTAGGGGAAGGAAACATAGATGTAATGGTGAGAGAGGTGGTAAGAAGACTAGGGGAAGGAAACATAGATGTAATGGTGAGAGAGGTGGTAAGAAGACTAGGGGAAGGAAACATAGATGTAATGGTGAGAGAGGTGGTAAGAAGACTAGGGGAAGGAAACATAGATGTAATGGTGAGAGAGGTGGTAAGAAGACTAGGGGAAGGAAACATAGATGTAATGGTGAGAGAGGTGGTAAGAAGACTAGGGGAAGGAAACATAGATGTAATGGTGAGAGAGGTGGTAAGAAGACTAGGGGAAGGAAACATAGATGTAATGGTGAGAGAGGTGGTAAGAAGACTAGGGGAAGGAAACATAGATGTAATGGTGAGAGAGGTGGTAAGAAGACTAGGGGAAGGAAACATAGATGTAATGGTGAGAGAGGTGGTAAGAAGACTAGGGGAAGGAAACATAGATGTAATGGTGAGAGAGGTGGTAAGAAGACTAGGGGAAGGAAACATAGATGTAATGGTGAGAGAGGTGGTAAGAAGACTAGGGGAAGGAAACATAGATGTAATGGTGAGAGAGGTGGTAAGAAGACTAGGGGAAGGAAACATAGATGTAATGGTGAGAGAGGTGGTAAGAAGACTAGGGGAAGGAAACATAGATGTAATGGTGAGAGAGGTGGTAAGAAGACTAGGGGAAGGAAACATAGATGTAATGGTGAGAGAGGTGGTAAGAAGACTAGGGGAAGGAAACATAGATGTAATGGTGAGAGAGGTGGTAAGAAGACTAGGGGAAGGAAACATAGATGTAATGGTGAGAGAGGTGGTAAGAAGACTAGGGGAAGGAAACATAGATGTAATGGTGAGAGAGGTGGTAAGAAGACTAGGGGAAGGAAACATAGATGTAATGGTGAGAGAGGTGGTAAGAAGACTAGGGGAAGGAAACATAGATGTAATGGTGAGAGAGGTGGTAAGAAGAGTAGGGGAAGGAAACATGGATGTAATGGTGAGAGAGGTGGTAAGAAGAGTAGGGGAAGGAAATATCAAAGTAATGGTCTTATTGGGTGACCTGATGGTGTGGGGCAGCGAGGATCTAGAAGGGCGGGAGCAGTTGGATGTATGGAATAGGCTGGTGGGACAGTAAGGAATGAAGTTTAATGTAAAGAGCAAATTAGTGATTTCAACACAGAAGGAAAATAGGCACACAAGGGTACTTAGGAGGAAACAACTTAAGAAAGTGGAAAGTTTCAAGTACTTGGGAAATGTACTAGGAGAAAAAGGTAGTCCATAAACCACGTAACACTTGTGGGGTGGAGGGGATAAGAGAGAGGCCGCTCTAATGTTTACATGTTGTTAAATGGGGAAAGGGTGGGGTACATTAAAGTGTTACTTAATGCAGGTTTTTACTCAAATTCTAATGTTAAAAAATAATATTACTGTTCATGTTTTCACCTTTGATAAATATACCTATAGATATCTTTCGAATATCTTTGGCGTTGAAAATTCAAGTTTAACACTTATTTTTTGTCCATTAATTTATCAAATGCACTTGGGTGGCATTGTCTGCCCAAGATTACGGACGCTAAGCACATTAAAAAACACATATTTTTATACACATGACAGTGACATGTTTATACTCACGGCACTTGTTTAGATTTGTCCAATCTACTGACCCCCTCACGCGCTTTTAGTTTGATAGCAGCCGCCAGTCGAAGCGGCCTTAATTTATAAGTATAATTGAGTTTGAGTATAATTTAGATTCCTACTGGACATTCTTTTACATAGGCCGTAAATAATCGGTTGTGTTTGTACAGATATAAAAATAATTTCTTCAACAAGAAGATACTTGTTAATTGCTTGTGTATAGAAAGTAATATCCAGAAAAAAAGTGGAAGAGTTTCAAAAAGATGTTGTAGTGAAATGGATAGAAGCAAAAGCACAAAATTCACCCCAAGGCAAGTTTGAGGAGTTCATCAATAGTGTTATTTCTTCGTACCAGCAGCAAGTTATAAAAAGTAAAGCTTCAAATATCATTAATTATTTTCAAAAGGTAGGTGTATTTAAGCCTATACCTTTTCCTTCTGATAAATCTAGTGTATATGTATATAAATGCAACTATTGTACACCGCTACGGTGGCCGCATGGTCTAAGTTGTCATTCTCTCAGTGGAATAGACAGCTGATGATGGGGAGATGGGGTTTGAATACCAGTCAGGTCTACTGAGGGATGCTTTTCTTACTACTAAATCTTATCATTGCAAAATTTTAGTGCTATTAAAGATAAAAAAAAATAATTATTTGAAATATATTTTTATAAAAACAATAGTTACTGAGATATTGGCAAATATATTAATACAATTTGGTGAGCTTTAGTTGTACAGAAATACTACTTAAGTTTTAACACATTAATTCTTTAATGACATAGAGTAAGTAAATAAGTAGGTCGCTCCAAAAGTTTATGTTCTTTTTCTGTTAACCTTCTAGGGGAAATGTTTGTACAGCAATGATCTATCGCTATCATTTTAGAATCAATAGTCAATATTTACCTTTTTTATTGGTTTAAATTTATAAATGAGGAATTTAATAGCAACACGATAACCATAAGATGTACAACCCCTTATAAAATGACAACAATTTTAACCGTAAGTTGAAAATTTTAATATTTAGTGTTGACCTTTGTGGACCTGATATCAATCTTTTTTTATTGATCCAAATATACAAGTGAGGACTTTAATTCTTTAAAAATAAAATTATTAAATTTAAAACCAGGGGTCAAAAAATGTTTTACATAAGTATAGCACAATTTTTGCTTGGGTTTACTAGTGTATATTATTTCTTTTCACATATATTACGAGTTTTGAGTAAATATCTCCATTTTCAAACAATAGAGCAAGAAGGTCTGTGCGGAGTTACGTACTATTTATTTACTATAAATTTAACAAACGCTCAGACGTTATTAATGGTTTACGTTATAATTGCACAAAAATAAAATTTAAAAAATTAGGGCGCTATTTTTTCAAGGTTGCAAATGTATAACAACTTTTTAAGAGTGGCATTAAATTTTATTTTACTAACCACAAAATTATACTAATGTGGTGAGTGACCTGGTGGTCTAGGGGTAGGGTGTCGGACTTCTGTGCTGGCGGCCGGGGTTCAATCCTCGGTCCCGGCACAGATTTATCTGATTTCCAAACCCTTCCTTCACCCCTGACAAGACTTCTTGTGAATGTGGGGAATGCCAGGCCACCACCGTGGTTCGGATTCCACGTTAAACTGTAGGTCCTTCATTTCATCTCACAATCACTCTACCATTACACATTAGCGTAAGTGCGTTATAACCCGAACGGGCAGTAAGACGCGGTGCTAATAATAATATACTAATGTGAAATTTCATTTTGGTATCAAAAAATGAACGATTATTATGCTTAGCAATTCCACTATTACGTCTAGATTATGTTAGGTTTAGGGATTATTTTAATATCACACCCAGATTACATTAGGTTTGGGAATTATTTTCATGTCACGCCCAGGTTATGTTAGGTTTGGGGATTAGTTTCATATCATGTCCAGGCTATGCACGGCCCTTAAGCCACCCCTGTACATGTTATTTGTATCAATTGAGAGCTATAAATTGATAAAATCGCAAGGACTTATTCACTAAGATACTGATTACTCTGTGATATTTCTATACATTGTCGTCATTATTTGGAATAGAGCACTAGGCTGAATCTTGGTTTGGATTAGGAAACCTACTTCGGTGGCCTTATGACCTAAGGTGTCACTCTCGTGTTAGATTGGACTGCCCATGCCAGGGAGATCGGGTGGTTGCTCATTAGCGCAATTAGTACATAATATACTTATAACCTGTAAAAGTAGTAAGACAAGTTGCCAAAATAAATATTTAGAAGGGATAACCAGCACACTTGTCCTTAATGATTCTGGAATATAAATGGGAAAACTAAAAAACACCCAAAAACATGTTTTAAGGACAAACTTTCACTGTCACTGACAGCTTCATTAGGTAAAGAGAGTAGACTGATTCTCTTGGTCAGCTGTGGATAGTTAAGAGCACGCATCACATACCAATCAACTCTGTGGTACAATTGGCTGGAAATTGTAAGTTTACACGAACGTTATTGCACGTGAATAATTTCTGATTAAACATTAATGGAGATAAATAGTTAATAGAAGTTTCAAAAATTGAACATATTTGAAACATTAAATGATATTTGGATAAAAACTGCATTGAAAAAGGCGTTTTTGACCATTTTAGAATGGTTTCACAGATAAGCATCATGCACAAATATTCAATTTGTCTTAATAGGCATATATGCGAGTTATTATCAGGAAACTTAAACTTTGTCGCTTTGTCCCCCATCGAGTGATCCTTCAAATATGAATGCACTGTACACATTTCTGACATATCATAAGTATTTTCTTTTCCATTTTACTCCAATGCCTTGTGTGTGCAAACACTCAAACACAGATGTGAGCAGGGGACTGTGTTTGGTCTGCTATGATGAACGATATTAACCTTGCAGTTCAACCAAGAGCATCAGTCTCCTCTCTTGACCTGATGAAGCTGTGTTTATACTCCAGTACTGGCTTGGCTATCGCTTCTTATTTTAACCATAAATTGTTTTCAAAACAACACCCGAGCTTAGCCCACTTTCATTGAAATAAAAATAAATTAAGGTGACCTGGTGGTCTAGGGGTAAGGTGTCAGACTTCTGTGTTGGCGGCCGGGGCTCAATCCTTGGTCCCGGCACAGATTTATCTGATTAACAAACCCTTCCTTCACCTCTGACAAGACATCTTGTGAATGTGGGGAATGCCAGGCCTCCACCGTGGTTCGGATTCCACGTTAAACTGTAGGTCCTTCATTTCATCTCACAATCACCCTACCACTACACATTAGCGTAAGTGTGTATAACCCGAACGGGTAGTAAGACGCGGTGCTTATAATTATAATAATAATAATAATAAATTAACAATTTTATTTTTAAAATGTAAATTTCTCTAGTTGAAATGAGTTTAAAAACAATGCTTTTACTTCCTTTTTTTTTCTTATCTTTGTGTTCTTATCAAACATTACTTTCAGTTCATTGTACCTCAAAATTTACAAAAAGGGTTTCTTTGAAGAACCAAGTTAAAGATTTTTCAAGAAGATTCAAATTTTTTTGTGATGAAAGCGCAGCAATCCATCAAATCAGAGATATATATTCATGGGGAGGAGAGAGGGGAGCAGGGGGCGCACAATAAAACCATAAGCTTTACAATATTTTTAAATTGGAAAGGAAGGTAAAATAATTATAATGGTCCATTAAATAGGTTATTGAATTCATAAGTAGATTTAAGGAGTGGAGAAAATTCCATAATAACATTTTGCAAACTTAGAATAGTTGTTATTTTTTAAATGTTCTTTTGATGCATATTTTTTATCCCAACATAATAATAGAACACACTAACAGTTGTGTGCGGCACTTGAAACTGTGTTGTGTTCTCTTGCTTTCATACATGGCATCTCTCATGCATGCATCTTTCTCTCTTTCTCTCTGTCTGTCTGTCTCCAGCTGATGCCTTGGCCTGTCACTCTGTCTGTAAGTAACTTCACTCACAATCCTTGTCATGTTCCTAACGCATCCACACTTAACCTAAACCCGGACAAAGATTTGAACTTCTGAATCTTAGTGTTTGAA
Source organism: Timema monikensis (assembly GCA_902151445.1). Classification (NCBI taxonomy): domain Eukaryota; kingdom Metazoa; phylum Arthropoda; class Insecta; order Phasmatodea; family Timematidae; genus Timema; species Timema monikensis. The sequence continues at coordinate 93,994 of CABFVZ010001379.1, read as the reverse complement.
ATATTCTAATCAGATTCAATATTTCAAATCCAAATTAATACATCCCAGATTCAGACTCGATGAAATGTAATTCAAGATTAAAATCTTAAAGACAAACTTTTGAATAATTTAACTTTCTCTAGAAAATAAACTCGATCTGTTACTAAACTATAATTACAATTCCATCATAACATTCTATGTAAGACACATGGCCAATATATAAGTTTTATTTAATGGGTAAGGGCCTAACTACACATATTATGGTATTATTTAATTTATTTACTGAACTCTACTAAAAAATAATTTAGCTTTAATACCCAATTCAGATTCGATTTAAAACATTTTCACTATAAAATAATCAATTTGGACTAGAAAGTTTTATAAGGCATGATATTCAATTTAAAATTGATTTGAGTTAGTTAGTAAGTGGAGATTAGGACTGGATTAACCTGATGCATTTACCAAACCCTTCCTTCACCTCTGACAAGACATCTTGTGAATGTGGGGAATGCCAGGCCACCACTGTGGTTCGGATCCCACGTTAAACTGTAGGTCCTCCATTTCATCTCACAATCACCCTACCATTACACATTAGCGTGTGTATAACCCGAACGGGTAGTAAGACGCGGTGCTAGTAATAATAATAATAATAATAATAATAACCTGATGCATTAGTTAAACATGGCTTTATAGTGACAACAGATCAAGAGATGGATCTAAAGCTCTCTAAAGCCCCCTGAAGCAACATATAACTTTTTTGCTGCACAATGTTGATCAACTAAAGTCAACAATTTGTCCACACCTGAATAACGTTGTTGTATCATGTTGGTGGTAGTTTTCTCGATGAAACAGTTTATAGTTAGTGTCAACATGAAGCACAAAGAAGATGTTTTAATGGCAGCCATTAGGGCAGATGTTGTTTGTAATTATCAGTTAATTGAATGAAATTCTCTTAACTCCATTTAAATGTCATGCCACTGAACTAATAACTACAACACATACCAACTGAAACAAACTGAATAGAAAAAAAAATAGTTGTTTCTGCTACTGAATGTTGGTCTCTACTTCATAATTTCTTTTTATCTCTACTGCTTTGAACGGATATATGCAACAAACACCATCTTGTGTTTATTGCAACATCAATATGATACAACACAGAGCAACTTAAATTTAATTTCACAAACAGAAATAATCAAATTCACAGTGCTGTGTGTTGTCGGATTAAAGGGAATATATTTTTGCAGTTAAAGTTCTGTTAAAATTCCATGATCATGATCATCATCTTCATGAACTGTTTCCATTTTGTGGCCGGGTCTTTCTAGTAAAATTCCTCCATCTCTCTCTGTCCTTCCACCATTCTTCCTCCTGCACTCTCTTCCACTCTGCTCCTCTCACTTGCACACTTGCTGCTATCTGTTCCTCTCATCTCTTCCTTGATCTCCCTACATACTTCATATCCATAAATCTTCTTGGAATCCTCTTCCTTTCCATCCTCATTATGTAGCCATACCATCTCATGCACCCCAACTCTTGACCTTACATCTCCATTCCTAATCCTATCTCTTCTGGTGACAGCTGACATGCTCCTCAAACACTTCATACCCATGGCCTCCACTTTCCTCATTTCTCTTCCATATACCTACTTCAGTGGCCAAATGGTCTTAGGTGGCACTCTTGTATAAGACTGGCCTGCTAAAGATGGTGGTTCCAATCCTGGTCGAGTCTACTGAGGGTGATTTTTCCAAAATTGTTTCAAACTATCCTTCCACACAAATATGGGTTCAATACCACATAAATGTTTCACTCCTCATCCCTACCCCATTATAGTAAAATATATGCTCATAGCCTGATCAAGTAGTAAGAGGCGGTGATTAAAAAAACTAAACAACTAGAGAATTATTTGATTTATTCTGGCCAAAAAATTTGATCTGAACTATAATTTCCTTCCCCCCTCCGCCTCCCTCAACATGCTTTGTTGCTAAGAAACAAGTTTATGATCTTCCTTGTCTTGAATACAATGTTTTTATTCTTCTAAATAATTATCTTCTTTATCAACAAATTAAGTGAATTTTACTGTATGGAATAATTATTTTATATAATCATCATCATCATCATCATCATCATCAACACATTCAACCGTTTCCAGTTTGTGGTCGGGTCAGTTTAGTAAAATGCCTCTATTTTACTCTATCCTTCCATCATTCTTCTCCTCTCACTTGCACACTTTCTGTTGTGGTTTTTCCTACTTACTTCATCCCCATCATTCTCTTCTTTTCCATCCTCATTACATGTGTAAGCCAAGACCATATTACACTTATAAAACTTGCCATACCCATCTTAGCTAATCAATTTCAAAACTAATTAATTAGGTTAAAAATTACATATGTAATAATGTGAATTGGTCAAAATATCATGTGTATTAAATAAACATGATAGATTAAGATTATAGAATTCAATATAAAATCTATTTGTGATAAAGATATTAAGAAAATTCATATAGTGAAAATATAAACAAATTTAATGAATATATCGGTATAAATTATTTAAAGTGAATATTGTTAATTCTACATATATGAATGGATATAACATGTAATAAAAACACATTAAAATGTGAGTCAGGTAATACTACAATGAACAAGTAAAATTATATCACATTAAAATTAATTAACAAAACTAAACCACATGTACAGATTATTAATGACTAGTTTAACATAAATTTGTGGTCATATTGTTGAAGGAGTGATTGAAAGATGAATAAATTGTAAAATTGATACAATGTTGAAGAAATATTTTTTTTAATTGAATTCTATTTGCTTATCTGAGTCCCATGCTCCTTATGCAGGCATCGTAGAGATGGCCTTATTTGTATTATTTGTTACATGTTTCGGCACTCTACGGCGCCATCATCAGACTAAATCAAAAGAAAAAACAAAGAAAATGTAACAGGTTATGGTAAAAAAAAGGGCATTGGCCAATAAGAAAAAACAAAATGGAACAGAAAGGAATAAACTATGAATATTAACCAATGTGAAGAATGAAATGTCATATTTACCATTATATGCAGTCTGAATGAGTTGCTCTAGTCATTACCAGAATCAAACAGATATATTCATTAAATTTGTTTATATTTTCACTATATGAATTTTCTTAATATCTTTTATCACAAATAGATTTTATATTGAATTCTATAATCTTAATTATAACTGCTTCCTTATTACACTTTCACCATGTTTTTCAAAAACATGATAGAATTGTAGCGTAGTACCTCCTGAGGAAGGCATTAAAATTATGAAATTACGTGTGTAGAAACCTAAATTTGATAAACACTTGTTAAGGTCTTGTGTTTAAAATAATGTACACCCAGCCTCGTATTCATATTCTTAATTTCAGGAATCCAGCAACGGTGTGAGGACAAACTCTATGTCATTGCATGCCTCCGTGGGTGACAGCGAAGATGTGGCTTCAGGACTGCATTGATATGTCAGCCGGTACTGACCCTTGTGATAAAACTTGGTGAAACTGAGCAACGCTGAATTTCTTCCAATTTTGTAAATTCTCTACTTTGAAAAGAGACTTCTTGCTCTTCCCACCATTACTGTTTTAAAGTAACATGTAGCGTGTCTCATTACTTTACTATAATCCTTGACAGGGCCACTGATGAACTGATGCAAGGTTAGGAAATGTGAACATTTATGCATTAATTTGTTTTGAGACACTAATGATTTATATGTTTTTTAAGTACGGACCTTTTACCCGATTACTTTTTCCATCGTTTTATAAATCTTGTCAAAATTCTAATACCGTGAAGATTTGATATATATTTTTGCCAAGGGATACACTAACTTTTTTAGTTTTTTCCTCGAATTAAGTTGGAATAAAAGTAAAACCCTAGCATTCGCTACATGATTGCATTAAATAATAGATTCAAATTTTGTTAATGATTACATGATTTATCTTTTCATTCTTTCTCCTTCATAAATTTTAAGTTTGTGGACAGGACATGCAGCGCGAGGGGAAGAAACTAGAATCAAATTCAAGAGCTTAACTGGTAAAACTAATGGAAAAAGACCTAGATGCATATGGGAGGATAACATTAGAATTAAGAATGTGCAAGACTCAAAAATATCTAAAAGATGTGAGAAAAAGATATCTCGATTCCGTATAGAAAGTTAAAAAATGAATCTCGAAAATTCAATACATTAAAAAAAGCGAATAATGGTTCTAAGAAATTAAAAAACCGAACCGGGAATTTATTAGTTCCAATAATATCATAACAACCCAAAAATAGGCCGCATTCTGCCCCCACCCCCATAAAAATAGTCTTATTGATAAATCTTTTGGTTATACATATTGTTTTTCATTATTAAACTTTGACAATATAATCTGTTACATTACGAAATTAAATTATAAATGGTGTTCATTGTAACTACCTATAACTATTTTATTAATTGCATTTAAAATGTGTATGAGTTATATCTCAAGTGTTTGAATGAACTATAAGTTAATATAAAGCAAGCACCAGCTCAAATGTCAAAAAGAAACTCTATGCACTATATATTTACTTTAATAAACATAATTTACATTTTTGTACTTTTAAAGGACGTTTTCTCGTCTCGTATCTTGAGACTTTTTTTTATTCCCATCTTGAGATTGTCTCGAATTGAAAAAAATTGTTCTCGCACATCCCTAATCAGAATTGACTTGAAAAAGATAGAACTCGCTCAAGATATGGATAGTGTGTAATGAGGTGGATATGATAGAACTCGCTCAAGATATGGATAGGGTGTAATGAGGTGGATATGATAGAACTCGCTCAAGATATGGATAGGGTGTAATGAGGTGGACTGGATTAAGATAGAGATACATACATTTTGTAAGTGCAGCAATGAACTTTCTATTTCCTAATGCACTATAATAAATAAGTTTTTAACATATAACACTATCTCAGCCCTACAGGAACTTACGAAACAAACCAGGAATGCTCTAGTGACCGTAATCCCAACCAGAAATCTGCACTGGTTGATGTAAAGTTTTGTCAGTGGTCCTGTAATTGATCTTGAATATTTCTGGCCTTAGTTCTCGATCAACAATTTGCTCACATAAACATGTTGTTGTGTAGGTAGGAGTCATCAACCTTCATTGTATGTTGAGTTGATTGCAATAGTAACAAAGTTAGGTTAGGTTACAATGGTATGTCATTAGTTGGAGTCAGGGGTACAGTAAGTAGGTACTCGTCCTTTTTGATGGGATGGACGGAACCGAGGACAAGGACATACATACATACATACATATGTTTAACAAAATTATGTTTGTACAAAATTATGCTTGTACAAAATTATGCTAAGTACACTCTGTCTACCCTGAATTGTATCAAACTTACCTTGACTGATTACACTATGGGTTTATCTTATGAGCTATACCATAGTGAAATAGTTCAAGGTAAGTTTGATACCATTCAGGGATAACGAAGGGTGCATTTTACAGTTAAAAACATAATATACGTACGATATTTCATTATTGGGTCGGTCCTGTTCAACTCATCTTGATCGGACTTACAAGTGAACCTAACCGGCTGATAAAGATGACTAAGTTCACTTAGTGTCAAATTCACGCGGTTTTAATTATCCTTTATTTCCCCCTTTGTATCTTACAGCCTGTCTGGGCTATACACATTTTAACTGTGCCAATAGTGCACAAGGAAGGTAAAATTTAGAGGAAATGTACCCAAATTGCTCTGGAGGGTAACAGAAACTATTTAATAAAAACAAGATTCCGCACACCTGGATGAGATTGAGACTCCGACCTCCCTGTCACTGGCAAAGCCATGAGCATGAAAACATCGACATCTGCTAATCTAGCTGTCGCAAGTCACTACTTAAATCACTGACACCAGAGCAACATTGTAAGTTGTATTATTCGTAATGAAAGTTTCTATGGACAAATGTTTTTATAAAGTCAGTCATTGCAGGTTTACTTTAAAATTTCATATATTCAGATTTCAGAAATAACATGTCACTTACAATGTTTGTTCATATTGATGAAATAGTTCCTTATACAATAACGGTTTGTTTGAAAGTTGATAGCTAATATATTATTTATTCTAATAATAGCCAATGTCTTGTAAACATTAAAATAATAAAATTATGTACACAAGAAGGAAACACAAAGGGAATATCACAATTTTGTTGTGTTGGCTACAACGGCCGATCTTTTGACCCTCAGCAGTTTGTTAGTTTTCCTCTTAAGTGATATTTTAAAAACAAGAGCCTTTGAAAATTGCCCTTCCCTGCACAGGATTTAGTCAGGTCTTGAGTCAAATTGAGTTTCAATTAAAACATTGAGTTTTATTTGAGTTTGAGTTATATAAAGCAGTATTTGTACTACAAATATTTGAGGTTAAATTTATTCATTGGATCCGTGCATAAACCATAAACATAAATTCTTAAGAATAAATGTTATGATCACACAAATTTGTATTTTCAACTAAATATAGGTAGTTTTATTTAAGTTTGTTATAATTAAACAATATAATTTTTTTTAGGGACTCTGCTATAAAAGATCTTAACAGTTTCAAGATTACCCAAATATTTCAAGTATTGGAAAAATGTTTAAGTAAAGTTTGAACAACTATTAACTGGCTGATACCACTGCTTGTATTGGCGCTACATTTTATACATATCAAACACAGTGTGTGTTTTGAACAGCTCTCATCGTTTAAGTGGTTGATGACTCCTCAGGTAGTTAACCTGATATTACAGACTAACAATTATTTATCTTGACTTACATTCGTGAGTACTGTTTTATAAGAATGTTTATATTATTATAGCATTTATTAAAGTGAATTTGTGTTTTAATGAGAGATGAAGTTGTGTACTAATTTATAAGACTGTTGGGAGCTAGAAGCCTTTGTGTGTGTGTGTGTGTTTGCGCGTGCGTGCAGTAATGTTTCATAATTCAAATTTAGGGAGTAAGAACTAGTTGCCTTATTTAACTTGGGGAAATTGGATAATAGTGCAAGATAAACACTCCAAACATTGACAGTTTTAAACTGTAAAAAGTAGTTTTAGGTTCAAATACACATGAGTTAATCAGTTGATGAAATCATATCATTTGCAATTAAACCTTAGTATTTGTTTAGGTGTGCTATATTAACCACACTAATGACCCGCTTCTTTGCTCGAATGGTCCAGACCGTCACACACAAAAGACTGGACAGACAATGGTTGTGAATGTGGGGTCTCCCAGTCTCTATGCAAATGTAGATACACTTCCTCTAAATTCAACCTTCCTCATTCCTTACACTGTAATTAGTTAGTACATATGCCTATAATGCAAACAAGTTGCTAAGAAAATGGAAATGGGTAAAGAAGGAATAACACTAGAGGAAATGTACCTACATTTGCATGTAGGAAGATTGGGAAACTGTTATCAGCAATCCAGTCTATTGTTAGAGTGACACCAAGATCATGTGAACATAGATGTGAGATATGTTAAAATCGATTCTTCGAGATTTTAATAATCCTGACTCTCAAACATAAATTATCTCAACTTACCATCTAAAAATAGTTTTATTAGGTTTTGTTTTTTACCAAAACAAATGTTATTCAAAAGTATAGACCCTGTATAATTGTTTAGATTCTTGTAATCTGTCAAATCAAACATTATGTTTCATAGTCAAATTTATTTAAATATAAAACTGTCAATGGGACAGTCTCTCTACTTACTATAGTACTACAGTTATTGCAGTTACTACAGCAGAGTGCTTGTATTGATGTTACTTTAGTAGAATATGTAATGATGGTACTAGAGTAGACTCCTTGTAATGTTACTTTACTAAGAGTTCTAGTAATGATGTTACGACAGTAGAGAACAGTACCTGTACTGATGTTACTACAGTAGAATCCTTGTAATTGTTACTACAAAAATCCCTGTAACGATGTTACTACAGTACTTTACAATGATGTTGATACAAAAGTCCTTGTTACTACATTAGAGTCCTTGTAATGATGCTACTACAATTGATAGCTTGTAATAATGTTACTACAAGAGTCCCTGAAATTATATTACTAGAGTCCTTGTGATGATGATGTTACTACACTTAGATTATTAGAAGTAATAATTTCTATAATTAATATAAATAAATTTACTATAAGGTACCATAGATAATCAAAGTCAAAATTAGTTAAGAATAAAAAATTTAAATATGTAATAAAGTATATACATTATAGAGTAAAAGGAGTTATTTGTAAATATACTTCTAGTGATGGTTTTGCAATTATATTTTAGTTAGAAAAGAAATTGCAAATCAAATATTTTAATTGTCTTGATATATAATATATTCTAAACTAATGAAAGTTTGCTCTGCCAGTCATATAAATATCGAAGTTAAAAATGTGTTGCAGTTTTTTTTACTATTCATATTTCTTCATTATATATATTTTAATATAGGAAATGGTTTTATTAATATTTTATCAACCTTGTAGCATAAATCAGTTTGGTCTAGCCTGTAGTCCACAACCTGTTTTCTTCTGGCCTTCGATTTATACGGGTTTTTAAATAAATAATATAAAAAGGCATAAAAATGAAATGCATAATCGAAACAAAAACAGGCTTGGTCATATCCCAAACTATATTGGTATTATTATAATACTACTTTATTGTACTTGTAAACTATTTATTACCATTATTATTTATTTTGCGAGTCATAGATAGAATGGACCACATTGATATAAATCATTTAGTATTTATTTATATTTGGAAGAAGGTATAGGAAAGGTGGATAGAAACATATAAAAGGGGGACAAACACAAAATGGCCTTTACAATGAAAAGAATACAGTTCACACTTTACACTGCTGCCAATGGACAAAGGGGTAATGGTTGCCTCTTAAAGAAAATTGATCGTCACCGCCCGATATTAAACCTTTAAAATGTTCCTATCTATGTTTCCTATCATTCTTTACCATTTTCCTTTTTGTTTTTTGGTTTCCTCTTTTAGGAAGTTGCGTTGCGCGTTTCACACTCCTCCCTGATGAGTTCCAAAATAATGAAACCTAGGTCGGGGGATTTGGACGGTAATGATCAATTATCTTCAAGAGGCAACCATTACCTCTTTGTCCAGTGGCAGCAGTGTAAAGTCTGACCTGTGTTCTTCTTTTCATTGTAAAGGCCATATTGTGTTTGTCCCCCTTTTATATATTTCTATCCACCTTTCCTGTACCTTCTTCCAAATATTAGTATTTATTTAGATTTTTCTTTTTGAAGTTGAAATGAATCAATTTTATTTTAAAGTTATTGGCAATAAGAAGCACATTAAATATTTTATGGTCTCCACCATAAACTTGCTTAGAAATAGTGTACTAGTATTTTGTGCCATTAAGTGCAGTAAAAAATGATTATAAATAATAAGTATTAGCACTATTAAAGAATATATCATAGAAAAATTATCAAAAATTTAGAAACAAATTCTATTAAATGTTTCAATCTTGTACAAGTTTAATCTAAAGTAGTTTTTAAATGTATATGACACTCTGAATCATCTTTATCATCACCATCACCATATAAAGTATGATGCCAATGACAGGATCTGTGTCGAACATAAGCTGTCCTCCCACCACACCTCCATCTCGATGATCCTCCTTGGAATCCTCTCACCCTGTCCCTCCTCGCATCACTTTCCTTCGTTACCCACGTTTCTGACGACTGTGTGTATGGTAAAATATTAACATTACAATCGCAATAAAGAATATAAGAATCTGGTAAAACTTGTTGATTAGTCATTTAAATTCTAGGTGTTTTAGGAAACTGTAACAATTAATATAGATTGAGACCATGGTTTACAATTAATTCTGTTTTAATAGTTTATTAATTAACCTACTATGGGCTTAGAAAAAACAATGGATTGTTAAATAATAGAGTTGGATTCTTCTGAATCCTGTAGGATGCTTTAAATTCAAGGATTGGTAAAAATAGTTTTGGAGTGGTTATACTCCTTATTGGTGGGCTTGCCCAACTTACTTCAACAACCAAGCCCCAGAACAGTAGTTTAACACTTAACTGAATGTATGACTGTTATAATGAATGTTAACATTTTCTTTGTAAATATAAATAGAACAAAAAATCCTCCCAATGTGGGAAAGTTAATTTCTTATGTTGGCCATGTTTTCTAAGATTGGATTCAACCCATTTACCCATTGATCTCTATAATATAACTGGATGGACATCTGTGGCTAAAATTTTCGAGCTGTTGTCTACATACCATTGTGCAAGAGAGAAGGAAACTTTAGGTTATCTCTTTCTCTCTTACACACATGCAAGTTAATGTTGCATTTTGACGTTGTTCACTAATTTTTAAGAATACATGATATATATCAAACAAAATAAATGTTTTAATAAAAGGTTTGAAGAACATTACTAAGTTCAACACTCATGACTTGTTTCTTTGAATAAGTCGATTTAGGCTAATATAGTAATACTTCCTATTTCTTACAAGCCTATAACCTAAATGAGTGTTTGAATGTAAAACTACTACAAAGTTTGTCATTCAAACAAATGTAATTAAGTTTCAAGCTACCCTTTTAATTTTAATTATCAAACTTTAAATATAATATACAAGCAAATAACAAATTTTAAATATATATGAATGATAACTACATAATGTAAATATGTCTTGTCATTGGGGTATAATACTTCACTATTTTCAAGCACAAATACTTTTATTCACCAGAAACAAGTTTTTGCAGAGTAACATTGAAAGAAACCGATAAATCTGTCCCCTCGCAACGAAGCAGACGACAAACTTAAGCGCCACGATTTGGTCCATCCAGTATAGTATAGAGATCACTGCATTTACCAAGCGTTCAAATGTCTATTCATTTTAAATTGTTTGTTTTACTACAAATATTTATATTTTTACATTTTTCTAATATGTTCTATGTGCTATATTCTATTTTAAAATTTATTTCAAAAAATATCAAATGATGAAATGAGTTTTGAAGAGTATAAAATGAGGTGAATTCTAACTAAGTACCTAATATCCTTCATATCAGCTGTTTTCAACAAGTGAACTTAATCATTCACTGTTTTCAGTCTATTGCAGGCCTAGTCCTTGATTGTACCAACGAGATAGTTTGTACGCAGATATTTATACCATGACAAACACAACTATATTAAATTAATCTACTATGTGATAAAAGTATTTTTTAGAAAATATATATTTTATTATGTGTGTAGGTGACATAAATGTTACGACAGTTTTTATTTTTTAATTTACTTGTATAAGGTTTGGCCTGGAATTTTACTTGTACTGGAACTATTATTGTGAATAGAGAAACTTATTCTTTAAGTTAATTTTCAAAATCGCTGTTAAGGACTACTTTAATATTGTTTGAATAATAGTTGTACAAGCATCTTACAGTTGTTAATGTTTTTCTCTCAATAAAGATTTTAAAATTTGATACTACATAACCAACAAATACATTATTATTTATTTGTTTTAATTAGATAAAATAGTATATATTTGCAGCTAGCAACATACCTTTTTTTGAAACTATTTCTTTTAATAAGGCTATTAAAAAAAATCCTACTTTTAACCACTCTATTGAAGAATGTTGTCAGATTTTTTTTAATACAAATTCTTGCATGTAACATAAAAGCTTCATTTACGTATTTCATAAGATTCATAGCCATATATTCCTTAATCCTCCAATGGGAAAGAAGGCTAAAACTTTTAGTCCAATTAAACAAACTTGTTGAAATAAAACAATTTCAACAAGTTTGATAAACACAATGAACATTTTGATAATTTTGTTTAGTGTTCTAGTTGATAACCTTTATCTATTGAAGTTTTCTAGGAAGTCCAATAAAAAAATGAGCTTAATTTTCAAAATCACTGGAATTAAGAAAGTTTATATTTAGCATCGTTTCTTACTACCCGTTCGGGTTATACGCTTTAAGTACTAATTACGCTAATGGATTAGGAATTGGGAAGGTTGAATTAGAGGAAGTGAACCTGCACTTGCGTGGAGGGAGAGTGGAAAACCATTTAGGAAAAACCACCTCCAGTTCACCTGACCGAGATTCGAACCTCGATCTCCCCGTCCTCGGCGGTCGAGCTCAACATGACTAGCGCGTTAGCCAACTACGCCACCGAGGCGGGTTTAAGAAAGTTAAAATGCCATTTTGTTCATTTATTTACATGTTATTTGAATCAAATATGATTTTCCACTCACAAAGACAATAAAAGCCGGATCATAAGTCAAAGGTAAGAAATTATGTTATGCAAATTTCAGAATGAATGGGATTTTTCAAATTCATCTTTGCTGTGTAAATATTTTGATGGCCCATACATTTTTATCTATGCAATTGAAAAAAAAATCTTCAAGCATGTAAATTGTAATTGTAACAAACTTACAACCACAGAGTTAAAAAGGGACAGTCGACAATAACAGATGGACAGTAAACAGTAACATAGTGAAGTAAGCGAAGAAAGTTGGTCCAACATCGTGGCTATGTGTGGTACACAAAACATACATTTTGTAAAGGCATAACATTAAATAATAATATTTAGCACCTCGTCTTACTACCCGTTCAGATTATACGCTTTTACTAATTACGCTAATGGATTAGGAATTGGGAAGGTTGAATTAGAGGAAGTGTAACCCGCATTTGCGTGGAGGGAGAGTGGAAAACCATTTAGGAAAAACCACCCCCAGTTCACCCGACCAAGATTCAAACCTCGATCTCCTCGTCCTCAGCAGTCGAGCTCAACACGACTAGCGCGTTATCCAACTACACCACCGAGGCGGGTCATAACATTAAATTTACACAAAATGCTTATACAATGATTTTCAAAGTAGGCCCTAATTTTTTTTTAAGAATGTCAGATGAAACTATTTTTCAAAAGTTATGTCCTTGCAAATTCAAACAAACTCATTAGGTCTATGTGACATTCAGAATATAGAGATTGAAAATCAATTGTACTAGCATCTATGATATATTTCATGATAAATAATTCTACATTGATGGAGTAATCCGGAGGGGCACTATACATCAATCTGGAAATAGTGTCACAATCAAGTTTTACAAGAAATTTGTGACAACTTTTGTTGGCCAAAACATTGTGTTATTGATGAAGTTGAAAAAAAGTGGTATGTATATTTTTAGTTCTATTAATCTTATTACCACAAGACCAGCTAGTTTACCTGATATAAGAAAAATATTTGTTGAACTCAAAAGTAGCATAGAATAATTGCACAATATAGCTATGTTCTTGTACATTCTTTCTTGTAAGGCTTAGCCTAATTTGGTTGTTAAACTCATAAGTGTCAGTCTGTTGCTGACATAAATTTACCATGACTAACTTTAAGAGAGTCTCAATTACACTTACAGCTGTAATTAATTATGTTACAATTTTTAGTATTAGTTTCAAAATTTTTGCATGTATACACATTTAGAGAAATTTGAGTTCAACGTTAGGTTATACCCATAGTGAAATTAGTGGTTGACAAGTTGTCAGGCTTTTACATTTAATTTATAAACTATATTTATAAATACTGTTATTTTTACCTACCTGGAATTGCTATTAAAAGTGGATTTAAATGAAAATAAGAATGTTTAGAAAATGGTGACCATTTACTTCACATTCACTGAAGCTTTAATTTTGATATTAATATTCATTTGCTTGTTTAGCTGTGATTGGTTCTACTTAGTGATATGGAGCTTACACTTCAGTCATATATACTTACATTTTAGCGCAAATTTACAAATGACTTAAATCATTTTAAATATAGTAATCTACCAGGGCATCTATCAATTGTGTGTATATCCATTTCCAAACAAAATAAAAATTTGCACTTAACTGTTGAGCTCAATTAAAAGTAAAGGCCTACACATTTAGGACCACAAAGTTGGAAGAGAAAGAGTTGACGTTTGAAAAAAATCAATATCAATATAGTTTTTGGGGTGCAACAGGCCCCAATTCTTCTGTGTAAATGAATTATCTTTTGGAGCTAATAATAGGTAAATGTAATTTCTGCTCAGGGAATTTGTGTTAATTAAATCTAGGATCTACGCTGCTAGGTACATTGTTGACCATTTATTTCTCTCCAAAGCATGTTTTTTCCTTAATTTTAGTAAGGTTTAGTTTTTTAAATATCAATAGCTACTGGTACACTCTAGGCCTACTTTTATCAGTAGAATAGCTTAATTAATAATTAATGTGGGGTGACCTGGCGGTCTAGGGGTAAGGTGTCAGACTTCTGTGCGGGCGGCCGGGGTTCAATCCTCAGTCCCGGCACAGATTTATCCGATTACCAAACCCTTCCTTCACCTCTGGCAAGACATCTTGTGAATGTGGGGAATGCCAGGCCTCCACCGTGGTTCGAATTCCACGTTAAACTGTAGGTCTTCCATTTCACCAAATAATAATAAATGTGTTTATTATAATCATACAAGGTTTAGTAAGTTAAATAAATTATAAAATTAATGCACAGAATAAGGTTCTATGTTTATTAAGCCTACATTTATAAACTTGTATTTCAACCAATTACTACAATAATTAATGGCCCCTAACACTGTTCAATAGGGCCTACCATACATGCAACCCCAGACAGATTTTTAACACAAGTTGAAAGGATCTTATTAAAACAAAACATGTTATTTTTTGTCTTTTTGTGAATTCATCATTTCTATCAAATCTCTAGGAGTTCTGAAGTAATCTTCTAAAATGACGAGACCAAGATTTCCTAACTTGTGCCCAGATATTATCAAAGGCAGTTTAGAGTTGTATTCCCTCAAGTCGCCCGCAGCGAACTTTAGCTGCAACTCTGTCATGGGGATATGGTTGCTTTTCACTAAAATATAGGAGCTGTTACGTTTGTAAATCCTGAATGGGTACTTGTAAGTACATCTATAAAGTGCAAAATTTGCTAATAAAAAGAAACTTACAAACAGATAAATTTCATTTTCTATTGTAATGAAGCTTCCAATTTGGGTAGGTGCTGTTAAGTCAGTTAGGGACATTTCTTCGAATATAATGATGTACACTAAAATACAGACGGCTGCTAGAATTGACAGAGAGGATACCAATTGACTACCTTTTATGTAATACATCATTGGAGCTCTATAAATGAGTTCATATCCTTCAGGAACACCATCTTTTACCCTTAAACGATCTTCTACCTTCTTAGATGGAGGTTTTGTTCCAAACTTTAATACTGTCCTGCTCAGGTGATGATGGTTGGATAGAAACAACTTCCTAGAATCCCCATCACAAGGAAATATTATATAAGTAGGTCTAGAGGTTGAGTGAAATAATGATGGTTTGTTGAGGGAAAATATTAGTTTAAAAGATTTACCATACGCTGGCAAAGAGTTTATGTTTGATAATGAACAAAGCAACTTCATTGTGCACATAAGTTCTGAAGCATATTTTATATATATCTTTATAATATAATGTTGAAATATTGCCACAAAGAATTAATTTAAACTTCAATAAAGGCTACACATAAACATATTGAAATATATGTACGATTGTTTTGTTAGTCAGATAGTTTAGAGAGTATTGGTTGAGTTATTTAATTTCATCACTACAAGTGCAACCAACATCATCGTGTGTAATATATTAAATTAAGAAATCTTATCTTGTCTTCCAAACACTTGCAGTTTACCACAGAACACACATATCAATTTAATTCTCTTTATTGCACACTTTTCAACACGTTTATGCCTGTAAGGGCATAGATAAAAGTAAAGTAAGGGTAAGAACTAAGCACCTTTACCTTTATGGCACTGAGCAGTGAGCACCACATATCAAGTTAACTTTTCTTCTTTTTGTTCTTTCGATGTTCGATGTTTTCACGAACGATGGTGAATTACCGATGTTTTACCGTACTATCGATGTTTTCTTTTGTAGATTTAAAGTTCCAAATTGAAATGGCCATCGATAGAAAAATATCGATTTAAAAAATAAAAAACTATAACCAAAGAATAAAAAAATATAAAGAAATATGTTTTTTTTTGTTTTAAAGAAATGTTAAAACACTTGCTGTAGTCCACTGTTTGTAAATTAACAAATTTGTAAACCATCTTAACCGTGATATTAATTTAGTAATATTGTGATCACCCAATTAATCATTAAACAAGATTTTATTCTAATATATTATTAAATCAACATAAAAAAATATGATTGTGTTTATCACAGCAATCACTAAACAATATTCAAGAGTTATACATTAGGTATATAATTCTATGTGGCCATTATAATATTATTGTAATTTACGTGTTTTAATTTTGCATTACATTTTAGTTTTAACTGCCCTTTTATCTTTGTTATATAAAATAAATGACTATTTGAATATTAATTTAGTAATTAGTAGATAGTAATGTAGTAATTACCTTATGAATCATTGAACATAATTTTATTCTATGTTCAAGAGTTTTAATGTTTAAAAAAATTAAACCATCAATGATTTGGGGGTAGAAACCTCGATGATTTTTATGTTAATTAAATTGTGCTTATCACAGCAATAACTAAACAATATTCATATTCTCAGTTTAAGAGGTTCGATGTTTTTTAAACTAAAACTTAGATGGTTTTAGGGTTAGAATCATCGATGCCCTCAAGTGCATAGCATAGGAAAGAGGTAATGTTGATAAATTGAACCACATTGCTAGCGCTCGCGGCGTTGCCCGTCCATCTCTCTTTACAATGGAATTGAGTTTTTCGTGAATTTGGTCAAGGGCCATAAACGATAAAGGCTTTTGAGTAATGTTTGCCGTAAATGTATCATCCATAAATTCTTTGTAGATATCAGCATTTAAGTTTGGAAGGTTTTCCATGTCATGCAAGTGTAGTGGAAGCACCTAAAATACTGAATATGACCAAATGTAAAAAAAATCATGGTGCCAAATTCTTTATACTGTCTTGTGAAGTACAGTCAAAGTCAGTAGCGAGCTGTCAATTATGGACAAAGGGAAGCAATAAGGCTACAATAAAGGAGGTCTCGTGGACACTAGTTTAGTTGGAAGATCATACTTTATATATAAAAGTATTATGGGGAAGAATGAAAGAGAGGTGACAGAAACTGTGCATGGAATAAAATAAAATAGTAGAAATATTACTCAATCATTAAATTATATATATTGTAAAGTGGTTGGGGTTTGGGGCTCTAATCTCTCGACCATTTCATTTACATATATTAGTCTGCCATTGATATTTTGTTAATTTAATACTATTCTTAAAACCACTAAATTCATTATGGTTGTAATAGGTTTGCAAGTGTTTAATATTTATAATATTCAAAGACATTTAGTAACATTTTATATATCATTTTACCAAAATCCCCCTCTTTACTTTATTAGCAAACATGTTAATATAATCAAGGTACTAAGAGTACTGCACTTATAGTACATTATTGTTTTCCAATCAGTTAGGCCTATTTTAATAAATAGCCTTCAGCAGATTCAATGTATTATTCTTTTCTAGGCCTAATTTAATCTCTATATTACTATAAAATTGTAACATTAGCTTGTACTGCTAATATCCCAATGTTACTACCCGCCCCAAATAAACCTATACATATAGATATCCTGCTATATGAATACTAGCAAGGCTAGCTAGTATACTACCACACCAAATAAACTTATACTCATAGACATCCTGCATTATTAAATATCACAATCTTACTATGTCTAATATAGGTGTTCTACTCAGTCGTTGTATATTCCGGAATAGCGTGACTTCCATAATCAGCCCGTTCATACCAAATGCTAGAATGAAGAGAAGTTCTAAACAAGCTATGAATAATGCAGCAACAAGACGTTCCAATAGAGGGATCAAGAAATGCTCTGATTTGCCCAGCTGAGTTACAGAAGGACCACTCGTATTCTTGAACTAGTTTACGTGAAAAAATGAACGTAGCTAGAGTCTGCAGACACTCACCATGTGTCTGGTGTTCATGTCTTGGGAAGAAGCCTAATGGATCTACAACACAACAAGAAACTGGCGTACGTGACTAAAGAGACGTAGCATATCCACCAGCCGCTTGCCATGTGACGTTATACTATTAATAATCAATTTCCTAATAAGGAAATCTCCCACCTACAAATACATAAACTAGACCTATATATAGCTAGTGTTCAGCTAGCATCGAAAGTTATTACACCCGACAAGTGGTGGCTCGTGTATAGGCACTGCGGAACTTCAGCACCCCCTATTTCCACTTGATATTATCGATAACATTTAATATAATGCTTTCGCAGTGCCGGCTCTGGGGG
The DNA here is from genome assembly GCA_902151445.1 of Timema monikensis. Classification (NCBI taxonomy): domain Eukaryota; kingdom Metazoa; phylum Arthropoda; class Insecta; order Phasmatodea; family Timematidae; genus Timema; species Timema monikensis. Next base: position 75,740 of record CABFVZ010001379.1, on the reverse strand, counting down.
GACGGTGGAAGGAAGTTTTTTTCTTTTTACTCAGCGTGTGTTGTGCTTAAAAACCATGTACCATATTCTTGAATGTGATAAAGTGTAGACGAGTGTAGAATTAGATTATTATTCTGCTTCCAGCTATTCCATTTGATTAATTTTTTTTTGTTCTTTTATTTAACAGAAAACTTTAACTATGGCCTTGTATCCCCAAGAAATAATTTCTGTAACTGTAACTAAGGAAGTGTGTTACTATATATGTGTTGATATAATGGACATATATTATTCCACTAAACACTTAGTAGCTGCTAAATTGTTCAACAAGAATTGCTTCACTAGATTTAAGAATGACCATCCTACAAAAGAGATAGGACTGACCACTGAAGCTTATCCCATGATTGACAAAGAAAAGCTTGAAACTGAACTATAAGTATTCTATTGTAGGACTGACATTCATGAATATTGCAAATTAATTGAGCTGCTGAAATTTATCTTGTAAAATAATCTAGATGATGTTTTTAGTGAAATTACGAAACTGATAAAAATCCTCTTGACAATTCCCATGGCTACATCAGAGGCAGAGCGTTGCTTTTCAACATTGAAAAGAATAAAAACTTTTTTAAGAAGCACTATGAATTCGAAAAGACTAAATGCGCTCGCAGTAATTTCAAAGGAGAAAAATTTCCTCAATTGTTATCCAGAGATCAAGGAGAAAATCATTGAACTTTTTGCGCAAATTAAAACAAGAAGAATAGATTAAATATTTAAATGAATAGATCAAGCTTGAACTGTAACAATTTAAGTTAAAGTAGGTAAAAAAAAGTCTGGGTTTTTGGTTAAGATTTTATCAAGTTCCTGAATAAATGTTCTTTTTATAATTTTTTTTTCCTTTTACACAATTTTAAAACAAAGGCTAAACATTTTCTGGAGCAGCACTCCCACTGATTCTAGCTACGAGCCGCCACTGCACCCGACACTTCCACGAGAAGTCCTATGCAAGACTAGAACATTATTTAGCCAGATGGCTAAAAAAATATATATTTTATTGATTATATAAACTTTATATTACAACTATGGGTGTGATTATCTCAAACACTTATACCAGTATCATACGACACTAGCTTGTACTTGAAATCCAGTGTGATACCTAGCACGTCATCATCTAGCGTCATGTGAATCAGAAAAAGTATACTAATTCTGCCTCTTGTTACTGGCTACCATACTAGTTGTGAGGATAGAACAGGCGCTATTTTCGTACTAATTCCAACACTAGTCTGTGTAAGTCAACACCAATAAATGCGCGAAAATACTGTGTGTAGAGAAATGGTAGAAATGGTGCCAACATGGTCATCGGATGTGATTTTGTTGTTGGCAGAAAATTATTCTAAGAATTATTGTTTATATAATACCAAATTGCCACAATATGACAATATATTTAATTAAAAACATGTAATTTAAAACCGACAAACTATGTTCCAGGCCCAATTTTAATCTAAATAAACTTTATAGCATTCAAACCCTAGTTGGTTGTTTTTTAGAACATAAAGTGTGCGTAGGCCTAAAAAAGAACATTTGTGTATCAAGAATACTGTACTTGGACACCCATGGGCTTAGGAGCCTCTGACCACATCGTAAATAAATGAATGAATACAAATTTAGGGAGATACTCAGGGGCGGCTCGTCCCTAAGGCGCGGAGGCGTGCGCCCCCCAACCAAACGAATCCCCAGTTCCTTTTAAAGTTATTATTCGCACTCTCACGACAATTCTATCTTGCCATAAAAGTTTCAAGAAAAATATGTTTTTTGGTTTAAGTAATAGCAAGGAATGTTTTTAAAATGGCATGTGGTTGGGCGCGAGGCGGTCAGCACCCGATATTGTGAAACCAAACCTTCCCACCCCTTCACCTCTTGTCTTCAAATGGCATGCAGTCAGGCACGCGACGGTCAGCGCCTGACAAAGTGAAACCAAACCTTCCCTCCCTTTAACCCGTTGTCCCCATCTTGCTATAGCTAGCTAGCTAGCTAGCATTGCTTATTCTTCTTTTGAAGGTGCATTCCCTTACGCGCCCTAAGGTTGAAATCTTGTGAAATATATATAGCGTGAACCAGCAATAATTGTTGTCAGTCATCCTGCTTGCTCCTGCATCTTGAGGATGTGTGTGGCGTATGTGTTTATAATAATATTATGTAGGGTTATCTTAGGATAATGTTTATTTGTGTTATATGTTTTAATATTTTTTGTAACTAGACTTAATATGAATAGTTCAATTCAGGCGCTTAAGACAACGAATATTGCAAGATTAACTCTTGATCAAAAAAGAGAATTGCATTCATTAGGTAGGCCATGTCCTGAATTTTGTATGGAACAAAGTGAAAACATACATACCTATATATTTATGCACATTACACAGCTGCATTTTTTTTTATCTTTCCATGTTGTTTGTGATATTAATTTTTGAGTTATAACTAAATGAATATATAGCAAAACATATTCCGATATGTGTCCTTTTTTAAAATATATTATTTATAAATAATTTATGAATTAAACAGGCTGCGCCCTTCAGCTTCTAAAGTGACGAACCACCACTGGAGATACTAAACGTTAGTGTCAACCCGAATGTATAATATTTAGCAATCCGCAATCCGCAAACTTCTTTACAGCCATTCCTGTGTCTATAATAATTTTCAACATCATTATTAATAATACAGCTGCTGCACCCAAAATGAATCGCTGGCGTTCCATAAATATTTGCACTAGAACCAGAACCTAGTACCAAGCTAGCAGCGTATGAATACTCTAGTCCCGTTTCTACTGTACTAGCTAATATACAAATATCTGGGTGATAGCGAGCATACTTGATTTCTAGTACAAGCAAGTTTCGTGTGATAATAGCTTTAAGTTTTATTAAGTCCATATCACACGACACTAGCTCGTACTTGAAATCCAATGTGCTAGCTGTCACTAGCTAGAATGTCATCATCTAGCGTCGTGTGAATCAGAAAAAGTATACTGGTTCTGCCACTTGGTACTGGCTACCATACTAGTTGTGAGGATAGAACACGTGCTATTTTTGTACTAGTTTCGACACTAGTCTGTGTAATTCAACCAATCATGCGCGCTGAGACTGTTGTGTAGAGAAATGGTATAAATGACGCCAACATGGTCATCGAATGTGATTTTGTTGTTGGCAGAAAATTAATATAAACAACCTTGTTTATATAATACCAAATTGCCACAGTATGACAATATATTTAATATATATAAATTTAATTTAAAACAT